>WUAP02186554.1:0-22238 GCA_015163945.2 Stichodactyla helianthus | reverse complement strand
TGCAGAGGAAATGTTCCGTTTGAATCCTAACATCAAGACTACCTTCAAGGATGACCTTTCTCAATATTCGTGAGTAACTAAAGCATGCTGGATTGGATATTACTGAAGATTATTATCAATATCATAATTATTAATAGTGTGCCTTGCTTTGTTTGAACTTGCAGTACGGAACTAGATATTACGACATATACTAGAGAGCAGATCGAATTTGCCGAAATGATGGCTATGGAAATAATGAAGGTAAATCAAACAGTACACTACTCTCCAAAGAATTGGAATAGGAACCGCGACAGTGGATTACGGATGCTGTATTCCCAAGTCCAAGAGATCTATTCCTGATTTTGCGCTATCTTGGATTCCGAATATACGACAGATATGACGTCTGATTTGTTTGTTTTTTTCCTATTCAGGAAAATAAACGAAAAAACAAGCGGAGGAAAAACCGAAATCCATCCATTCAATCCATGACGTAATGTGTGTCTGGATCTAAAGTGACTAGGGAGGGATGGGAAGAGTTGCTCTGGGTCTCAATGAGTAGTCCAATCAATCCATAACTTGTGTCTGAACCCAGAGTTATTCAGCTTATCTGAAGATTAAAACGCTTTTCTACAGTACCTTGTTCCACTCTTGTACATAGTTTATTTAAAAATCATTAGATTCCTTGAATTTGTTATGCGACGAGCTTTTTTTCGACAGCACAAATACGGGCTGTTAATGCCCCCTCCCCACCCTGGGTCTCCCTAAAACAAGCTAGCAATATGAGAGTGGTGAAAGGTGTGGGGTAAGATAGAGAAATACATTGCCTCACACTGCTGTGAGTTCAAGGGTCAGGCAGCACTTTTTGTAATCTGTTACATCGATTTTATTGAACCCTGAAACAACCTCTGGGCTGATCCAAGTTAGGCCATGGCGAACTAACAGATATGGAATTTAACATGTTGGGTTTTGCGGAGGGAGGAAAACCCAGAGATAAAACCGACAGCAATCTAATAATAACAAAAAACGCTCATATGTGCTTTAAAAAACTTTATTTCGCTTACTCAAAGAAAAAGGGACCACATTTGGTCGGAGTGTTTACATCCCTTACTTTAATATTAAACAAGGTTTATTTATCTTCTAGGTCGCAAAATTCTTAAAAATTAGTTTCTACTTTGCTTGGTGGCTTATTTAACCTAAAAAACACATTACTTTCCTTAAATATGTCAACCTCATCTAAAAATGAGAAAATTAAATTATTTTAAAAAGTAATTGAACAAGGCAACGGATAGTAGACAAAGTATAACATTCGTAAGCAGCCGGCAGTAGTACCTTAGGACAGCCTACAGCTGGTTGCTAGGAAACATTGTGCTTCTCTTTCACTATAATGTCCAATCGTTGTCTGGTTGTTTTCAAAATCAAATCTCTTACCAAACACCATTTGCTTTTTTTAATTAAAAAAACTTAAAACAATTCTAAAATGTAGTCTAAAATAGCGTTTTACTGACAATATACTACTATTTTTCACTACGATCGCGGTTGTTCAGAAAACTAAAAAATTAAAATTTTCCTAAAATGTCGCTAACGCTTAAGTTCGTTAGATTAACTCTGTCAATCACTCACATGGGCGTGGCCACTGTTGATTTCTAAGTGAATGGAAGGTCTTTTGAACAGTGATGGCAACAGACCATTTGATTGATAGTCATGAACTACAACTACCAGAATCCCTTGCTCACTTTGTTTTGTCAGTTTGTCAGCGCCGATTGTCTCTTCTCATTCTCATAATTGTCAAGATGATTCGCGAAGCATTCTGGGAGTTGTAGTAAAATGCAAGAATCATGCAAAGGACCCCTTTGTTTATTCTCTCTCGTTCGCCGAGCTGGAGAATAAAACCATCGCGGATTTCGCTGTCCATCATTAACGCGCTAAACTTGTTTAGCCACCTTTGTTATGTAATTAGTTAACTTCGCACACAGGAATGTTACTTAAAATATATATCAACTTAGTGTTTACAACCCTGCTTGCGCTTGGAACTATACGATACGAACCTGGAGATCGCATAAAACCTGAAAGTAACGCAAAGAATTGTGTCAGTAAGAGTATTAGGTGTTTATAATAATACAGTGAGAAAAACTATCGAGTACAGAATAGTTACTAACTAGCAGTGGGGGGAGGGGAGGTAGGAGATTCTTATCAAAACTTTCAATATGAATAAACAAAAGAAACACCACCGGTCATCTGAGAAAGCGTGCGATTCCTTTCCTGTTAGCTCTAGGAAGCGCTTTTTTTCATTGTGGGTGACGTCATACCTTACTATGCAATGCTTTCATCATTACGGGTAATGACCACTTCTGTCACTTTGACATTTGGGTCTGCTTCTTTAGCTTGTCTTATGGCCTCTGCAATTGCCTGAAATGAAACGATACATATACATATGATTTTTTTTAATAGCATTTAAGATTCGTCTGCTGTTTTAAACAAATTCGCCTTTCCGACGATTAGTAGGAAGATTAACAACAAAATAGTACGGCGTAGCATCGTGGAACTAAATTTGGGGACGAAAACAGCGCGTTATCCTGCCTCAACATAACCAGTCCACAAAAACATGGAATATTTTTAGTCTTCGATTCTCAGGGGAATAAAATTCTGTTGTTTTGAACTGGTTTGGGAATTGCTACAAGGGGTGTATTCCCTCGTTTGAGCAGCCTACTCGTTAATAATCTGTTAATACTATAAATTACTTACCCTATCTGTATCTGGGTCTCCTGTGGCGATGACATTACCATCTTCGTCAACAAGGTTTGCTTTTTCGGATACTGTTTTCTCCACACGTTGCTGTCGAGTCGTGGTCGTGTGGGTCTGTAGAATGAATGACATCAGAGTTTGTTTGTTAATACACCTATTTCTTGAGATATATAAAACATTTTGTTTTGGCTCGTTTGAATAAAAAATGGACATAGTAACTTTTTATTCTCTGGAAAATTTTTTGTGCGGGGTGAAGAACAACAAGCCCACTCTCGAGTTCTCGAAAAAGATGTACAAACGCGAGGGATTCGTGCTAAGTCATGTTTGGTGGTGCGCACCGACTGACATTTCTTTGACTACATCTGCTTGTTATTACGATCTTACACGTCCTACACGATCCCAGGCGAGGCATCCACTTGATTTCGCCTCGCGACGCGCAAAGGATTGTTTGCCAAAATGAAACGTTCCTAGAACCCAGTCTCCTAAACTGTTTTATGCGCGCGGCCACGACGATAGTGAACATTTTAAGACAAAATAAAACTTAAATTCATTATCGCAATAGTCGAAACTTGTCTAGATGTGGTATTAAAGCTTGAATTTATTAGCTCTCCGGTAGTCGATGGAAGAACACGCTTCGAGCGCCGCCATCTTGAAATTTGCATGGAACGCTTGGCTAGGCTATGGCCCTGATTGGCTAATTCAAACCGGAAGTGACGTAGCGAAATTAGTTGGAGGCATGCACATGATAACAGGGTTCGTACAGGATCCCCTGTGAGAATTTAAAACTTTTCCAAAACTTTCCAAAAGCCCCTTTGACGCAAATTTCCAAAAACACAAAGCACAAAAATAAAGCCAAATTCATGGATCTGAAACATTCAACATACATTTACCAATGCAAAACAATACGTACACCACACGTACAGTGCTGACAGAAAAATCTTCGGCGCTTTACAACGAAAACAATTCTTTGCAAGGTATAAGCTGGACAAGCTACAAAAAATCCATAACTTTTCCATAGCCTAGCGGACCAAAAATATATTTTCCAAAACTTTCAAGGTCCTGGAAAAATGCATTATCAATTTCCAAAACTTTTCAAGACTTTCCAAAACCCGTACGAACCCTGATGATACTTTCTGTAGTTTTGGCTTCATTCTATCAAACAGACAACGGTCGGAGCACTAGTTTCAACTTGCATACAATGATAAAACGAGGCCAAAGCATCAAATATCGAGATCGCAGAAACCCGTAATCCGCTCTGGTACAAATAAGTCAAAGCGAGATCAAAAAACCTAAAGAATCCTAGTCATCCACAATGCTTTGTGCGCCTGTCACCTGTCTACAGTAGATTCGGTACCAATGTTAAAAAATCTATTTCAAGACAAACTGACGACGTAGGAATATATTCTGATGGGTGTAAATGCCCCAGCATGAAAAACAAGATAGTTGGGAATGGATTCAAATAGTTTGGATTCTTTAACGTGAAGCACACTGTCTTACCGTAGTTATTACTTCAGTGTCAAAATTTGCGCCTTGCTGCGCCATGATTTCCTTGAGTTCCTCAGCGGTCAGCGGGCCTCCATCACCTTCGATGGTGATAGTCTTAGTGATGATCTCTGTGGGCATCGTCGTGTGTCTTATTATCTCGGATTGCACGGGCTGAACCGGACGATTCCCGTCGATGGTGACTGTACGTGTGATGATCGTACCACCTTCTTGATCTGCGTGAGTCAATCGAACAGTGCATTTGTTAACGTGGAAATTCAAAAGGCCAGCACCCAGTTTCAAGGGGGCAGCTTCAGACTTTCCCCAAGGATGAAGTAAAAGACGAAGAACAAGTGCGATTAAGATACGACACGTTGAATTTTACACACACCGATACAGAACTTGCATGCATTCATTAATCTCTGTACTCCCTCCTCATCCCCGGATTTCTGTCCCCTGACCTCGCTCACGCGCGCAAATCTCAAAAAGTTGTGGGTAACTCCGGAAAGGCGTAGGGGATTAAAAAAGACAGCGCGTGACCTTACTTGATGTGACAGGTCCAACAGGCTGTGCAGACTGATCATACAACACCCTCTTGGTTGTCACGCTAGGTATGTCACTAACAACGACCCTAGACGAGTCGTTCGTACCTCGTGGGCTTGGTGCTTCCTGTACGTCTTTCCTTTGCGTCACGGTCACGTCCTCTGAGACGGGCTCTCTGACGGGACCTCCTACACTACTGATGGTGTAGGCCTGGGTCTTGACCTCGGGTGGGGGCCGCTTCTGGTAGACGGTGGGTTCTCCGGAAGGCGTGATGGTGACCTTCTGGGTCTTGACTGCTGAAGGAGATTGATCATCGAGGTCTTTTCCGTACGAGTGTCGTTTGATGTTCTCAGCTACCTGATCGCTCTCGCGTTGTTTTTGTGAGAATGTTGGTTCAGGAGCTGGTCGCTTCGATTCTCGCACTACCTCGGGAGTAGCCTCGACATTTGAACCCGCTGGCGAATAACACCTGATAAGTTCCTCCTTCGTGATAAGCTGTACGCCTTTGCGCTTGTCTCTGTCTAGACTGTCACCTGCGCTTCTTCTACGATCGTCATCATCTTCGTCATCTAAGGTATAAACTAGTTTACCACGTGTTGGGAGAGTGGAGTGCCCTCGTGAATATGGCTTGGGTGCAGTGGCTGGGGCAGGCTTGTGCTAAAAAATCCCCAAATAGAATCATTTACGTCTACCAACTAATTTGACATTATCGTGCACATCAATAACCCCTTTGCAGCTAACAGTCGCGTGATGATATATCTCGTGACTTCAATAGCGAATGAATTGAGCTCACGGTCCCTTGGGGGAGGCTCCACTGGACGGCAAATGACAATTGATAAAAACTGTAAATTTGAGTTAAAAATCATGCGGTGTTGAGTCTACTCACCTCTGAATCTGAAAGTGGTCTATCATCTTGTACTCGTGCCACGCGTCCTTTGTACGAGTCTGTCTCTGCAGTCTTCATCTTGGCTCGTTTAATGGTCTCCCCAGAGGAGACAGGAGTCGCGAAGCTGAACTCTAAAACATCAGCTTGACCCTTTGCAGGGGTGACATTGGTAGTCTTGTATATGATACTGAACAAACCAAAACATAGATTAGTCAATGATCTTCATAAAAAGTGTACTTATAACGGGAAAATATTCTAGCAATGTTTCGCAGGGACAGCTAAAATAAAATAGAACTCACGTCTCCGAGGGTGGTTCCCTAACAGCATAACCCGCTCTGTCAGCATCTCTAATGAAGATAAACAAAATATACAGTTGTTACCAGATGTCTGATACAGTTATTGAAGACTTCATGAATTTTCTTCGTTTCATGCTCATGGGCATTTTTTCCATTTTTTGACCAACAGACAGCCATATAATGACGTCACATGTAAGAGATTATACTTAAAAAATACCACAGATTATATTAGGCAACAGAAGTCTAAATCTTACCGAATCCTTTCCAATTCTTTTCTTCTTTTCTCCCTTTCCTCTTCTCTCTTTCTTTCCTCTTCTTCCCGTTCCTTTCTCAGTCTCTCTTCTTCCTCTCTTCTCTTCTTTTCCTTCTCTTCCTCGGCGCTCAATGCTGTGACACGAACATGTGAAGTAGGCCGTTCACCGGCACCATAAGCAACTTGTGCGCTGTCTACTACAGAAACGCCCTGAGCTTTCAAGGTTTCCTCATCTTCTGGGACAGTTTCGCCTTCTTTTCCTTCCTGCCCAGGATAGTACACGGTGGTGGTGGTGGTGGTTGTAGTCGTGATCTCCTGTAGACGTTCTGCCATTCTCTTTTTGTACTGCTCTCGTTCCTCCATTGTCATGGTCGCCATGATTTCTTCTTCGGACAAAGGAGCCTGTCGATAATAAGTAAATGAATAAATACTTAAATCTTAAATGAATGGATGAATGGACAAATGAATGAATGAATGATTTATTTATTATTATTATTATTCATTTATGTTTGATTATTTGTTCATGGGGATGTGTTCAATAAAGCTTATCATTATGGGTGGGTGAGTGAGTGGGTGGGTGGGTGGGTGAGTGAGTGGGTGAGTGTGTGAACGAAGGAACGAACGATATTAATTTAAAAGAATTTTTTTAAGGGCTGCTTACATCTCCCCCGGACACTTACTACTCTCTCTCCAGGTTTGGACTTCTTGTCCCTGGGTCCTTCATTGCGCTTTTCTTTGTCACTAAGCTGACGTTTTTTGGACTCCTCATCAGGAACCACAATGATAGTAGTTGTAGCAGGTTCATACCGGTCTGACCAGTTTCTGCTGGAGACGCGTGCAAACTTGGCTGGTTCTTGATTGACAGGAAAACCTTCTTTACGCAGCTGATACAAGGTTTTATCGCTGTAGCGGAACTTCGAGCCTTTTTTGAGTAGAGTGTCTGTCTTAGTCGGTGGTGGATCAGGATAAGACAATCTGTGGAAAGATAAACATCACATGTTATAGAAGGACTCAATAAATTCGAGAAAAAAAACTAAAAACATAGTGAAACGCGCAGGGAGTAATTCTTATGCCTCCAGAACCAAACTGAAGGGGAATTTAGAAGGATTAACTTGAGAAAACAGACGTCCGATTTCTCTGCATATAGAAGGGATAAAAATTTGGAGAATACGAAGAGAAATCCTTGAGAACCAACAAATAACTCCACTCCCATATGACACACATAATAGAGTAGGCGTTTTGATTGGAAAAGCTGTTTTCTTTGCATGGTTTTGATTGGGAAGGGTTTTTCTTTTTCTCTCTTTTTTAAGAAAGTTTTTGGAATTGGGGCGGGGGGTTGTTAACAAATTAAAAAATCGACAGTGAAATGCCGAACGGACGAACCTGAAGAACGTGTGGTGCTCAACACAGGACTTGTATAACCGTTTGGCTGCCTTCTCTGATGGCATCTTGAAGGTCATATTTGTAGTCAGTTGTTCAAGCTGTAGACAAAAACATGACGAGGTGAAAAGATTTGCTGATAGCACTGTTCTTTAACAAACGAAAATGACCACACAGAACCTGTCCATGACCAGATGAAACGAAGATTCCTGTTGAAATGGACCATACCCAAATAGCGTGTACGAGCTCATCCAAAGTAAGAGCTTTATCTCCGAGTACACGTATTTGAATACGAGGAAACACAGGATACACTCCCGCTAATGTTATCATTAATGGTACACAGGCATCCCCCTCCCTCCCCCCCACTCCCGCTAATGTTATCATTAATGGTACACGGGCATCCCCCTCCCTCCCCCACCCCACGAAAAACATTAGTATGACGAAGTGTGAATCTAAACACCTCCAGACACCACCTTGTTTCAGCCAAAATGCTCGCCAAGCAAGAAATGATGAACCTGTACTCATTTGACTGGATTCAAAACATTTAATAGAATCTTCAAGTTACTTGATCCTCACCTCTCCTGGCCTGCTTTGAATGTTGAAATCCTTTCCTTTGTATGAAAGGTAGTTTA
Organism: Stichodactyla helianthus; assembly: GCA_015163945.2. NCBI lineage: Eukaryota > Metazoa > Cnidaria > Anthozoa > Actiniaria > Stichodactylidae > Stichodactyla > Stichodactyla helianthus. The sequence goes on along the minus strand of WUAP02186554.1, from coordinate 14,045 downwards.
CTTTTTGCCTAAAAACAAATAGATTGATCATTTTCTTTCTATTAAGCTATTGGTTCTCTTCTTTCACTTTCTGATAGGCTCATTAACTTTTCCACTGCTATTTATACCAATTCCTGCCCTTTACTCTTACTCCCAAGAAGGGCGAAAGCTTGAAACATCAGTAAAGATAAGTGTCTGCTTTTCACGGCATTACAGACTTCTTTTTATTGGTTATTGTATTTATCATACACTGACGCAGCCTAACATAGTTCTTTTACGACCAATAAATCCATGGCAGAAGTATTTTTGGAAGCTTTATGCGATTTTGCTGGCACTCTTCCAAGTAGTCTATTAAATATTGAAGGAGGATTGCACAACACCAGTGTTGAACTTACCAAGCAAACCTGTTTTGTCTGAGATCATCTTTGAAGACAAGAACACCAGCATACGAAACACCAACCAACACTTCATCATTATTACCATCCTAATGTGACAAGAAATGAAAAGCTATTCATTATCCATCTATACTGAACAAGACAATGTTAGAAAAAATTAATGCTCAAAAATTGTGCAATCTTGTAACAGTGAAAAATTAACTTTACAAATTGGAAAAAAGGGAGGCCAAAATTGTTTGTACAAGTTAATATAATAATGTAATAATAATGCATTTTAGGCCACAATATTTAAATTTATGCACGAGATTGGAAAATGAAATCCCTGATTAAAATTGACTTACAGTGGCTGGATGAGCATCCACACCAAACATGGTCAGTTTTCTGGCAGCTTCAAGATACTGAATGTCACATTGTTCTGGTGTCATCCCCCTATGATAGAGAAAAAATGGTTTCAGCTGTTATTACATGTATGTAAGGCTTAATTGTTTTCTTCAGTTTAAGACTATCTGTTGAACAACATGCTTTGAAGGGAATTTAGTATCATACAATGGGCTTTAATCACAGCCATGGCATCCATGTTTATTCCCAAGAGAATGAAAACTTTTGTTCTTCCTCACGTGAACTTGTTCTGGAGTGTATGAATGTGGGGCCATGCGGGGGGACATATTGCTTCAACCAACATGGCCACCATATATACAAGAATTTTGTGATAAGCATTTAAAATCAGTTGGATAGGAGGATTTCAGGGGGGATCACAATGGTTTTTGCAATCAGTGTGAGGGGGGTCAGCAAAACAATGACAGACAGAAGGGGTGGTTAACATAAATTTGACAGCAAATTTCATAAAATATCAAAATTTCAAAAATATCCTAGAGTCCTACAGTGCCTTGGGGGATGAAATTTCTATGGTGTCATATCAAAAATCCACAGACTTCTCCCCAGGCAATAAAAGATGAGCATTCTGCTGAGAACACCAGTATTTCCATTCCATTTAACTTTCATATTTACCTATTTTCTTTGTGCAACTCCTTGATTTTCTCCACAAGTTCATTTGTCTGTTTATTTAGATAAAAATATCAATGTGCTATTGTTTATAGTTCATGATGTTTAAAAGTGTAAGACAAGAACACAAGGCAAAACTGCCAATGTTGTCACATTTTACCCCCAGTGAAAGTTTTTCTAAAAATATACATTAAAATTCAATAATTGAAGACATGGAGATCTGCCTTTCCAAAAATCAAAGAATGACTGGGCACAAACTATCTCATCCCTAAAATCAATCCTCAAATCCAATGCAAGATGGTAGCACATTTTGATCTTGTCCCCAAATTCAGGCCCACAATTCTGTGTGGCATGAGTGTGATAATAATAATAATAATAATAATAATAATAATAATAATAATAATAATTTATTACAAAAAAGTTGTTCTAACATGGCAAAATATTTTACTTGTCTGCATTTTGACTTGCCAAAATATCCATCAGTATTGCACAAAAGTAATTATTGAACAGATCATTTCTTTTTATTCATACCTGATTTGGACCAAAAATCATCCCTTCAAGATAATTTCCCTTGTGATCCCGAGGGTCATAGTCTCCTAGCTCAGCTGTAATCAAAATATAGATAAATACATTCATGAATAACAACAAAAAAGTTAGAGAATCTATACAAATAATATATACAAACAGTCCTTAGTGTATTGGAGCACTATATCCAAGCATTCTTAGCTTCATAAGCACTGACATAATTGTTCAGATGTCATATTTTTTGCACAAATATGTTGTCAAATGACACTTGATAGTCCAATTTAGTGTTGATGATGGTTTGGTATCCAGCTATAATTACAATAATAGATTAAGGAAACATTACTTGAGGCATTAAAACTGAAAGCACCTGCCACAAGAACTGAAAAAGCTGAAATGTGGGTACTTGCCAGATTAAATTTTTAATTCTATAAATATTTTCTAAATTAAAATGGCTTTTCAAGGACATATTTAAATCATAAAGGCATAAAGGCTTTCTATCCACAGTAAATAGACTTATTTACATATATATATATTTTTAAAAGGAGGATAACTAAGGCTAGGTTTTAAATTTTTTTTAGGAAGCTTTTGACTAATACTTGTAATTACATGTCAAACTTAAAAGGGCTGCCATTTTGGGGAAGCTGCAGAGAGCACAAGTACATGTCATATGGATTACTAAATACTAACTTGAAGAATAACCACCGAGTGTGAATCCATGAATTTAATTACCAAATGGAGAAAACTTTACTTCATAAGGAAATTAAATTAACTGTACCACTTAAATCAAATTAACACTATTATTTATTATCTATTAAATACTAAGTAAATCTACACATTTTTATGGCTGACCTTGAACTATGTATGACCCCAGAAGAGCTTGTGTTCCAAAAGAACATGGTAGTCTAAACAAAAATGATTGAATTAACCACAAAAAGTCTGAAAAAAGCTAGATAAAGTCATGAAAAGCATATCTAAAAACAAATGACAAAGTCCATTATGACATTTAATATTTGAACAGGAATAAGCTTGTAGCAAAAACTTGTATAGCTTGGACAAGACCATGTTGTATTCCAATGAAATGGAAAGTGAAAGAAAGTCTTAGAAAAGAACAAAAGAAAAAAAAAAGGAAAAATAAGAGAAAAATAGAAAAAATTTCCCCATTTCACTAAAACCCAAACTGAAGGGTAAAACAGTGAACATTTTTACATTAGATTATAAATTCTTATTGTTCTGTCCTATAGTTTGAGAATTAGTGAAATGGTTCTATTTAATGGAAAGTCATACAGCAACTCACAGTTCCCAACTATTACCCACCATGACTCAGACAGTGAGCAATGGAAAAAAATTATTTGAAATTACCTTTCACAGTTGATGTCATCTCTGACTTGAAGACATAACATGTATCTGTTGGAATCAAATCAAAGATTAGAACCCCAGTCTTGACTTCATAACAGAAGACTGTCATTTGCAATATTGAGTTGAGTAGAAAATAATTTGAGTGAGAAAGATGGGAGTTCTAGAGTAGGGTATTCCTGTAATATAGCAGTGATGGAAAGTCATGAATCACTCCAATGAATCTTTATCCTTTCCTTACAGTTGTGGAATCACTTTCTTTCCTTTAAGTTTTAATTAAGTTTCAACCCAAATTTTACATAGTATTCAGGATTTGTGCTATGAGGTATCCACTTAAAATTTGAATTATCAAGGAGTATTCAACTGATCTAAAAATGATTTTTCAAGGAGTACATTCAGCTCATTGAGCTATGGTTTTACAGTGTTTTTACTTGTTCACCTAAACTTAATCATATTTCAGTAATGCACTTTCAAAAATTTCATTACAGGGAAGGAACACCTGGTTAATATTGTATTTTCCAAGTAATTGTGAAATGTAATTGTAAATTGATGTAGAAAACATGCATTTTAGGGTTTTAATTGATAATACAAACACTTCTGACTGATGACTGGATCTATTTCAGAACCTTGCAAGTAACAACCGAGGCATAAATTCGAGGAGTTGTCAAGGAGTTTGGCTAAAATTTTAAATTCAAGGGTTTTTCAAGTGCCCTTTAAAATATTAATAAAATGCAAGGAGTTTTCAAGAGTTTGAGGAGCAGCACGAACCCTGAGTATTTCTCAAGATATCCAATTCCCTTTAAAATGTTATGGTTGGGATAGTAATTGGAAAAAATTCCTCGACCCCTGCTACACCCCTGTAATCAATTCTAATGCCCCTTGCACATACATTGGAACACCACTTAAGGGACCCACATGGGTTAATGGCATGCCAGACCCCTTATATAAAAGTACTGAATAGCCCCTATACATTCAACATCAAAGCTAGGGTTTCTCCATTGGGTTAAGGTGTGGCATGACTTTCAAAAATTTCCTCAGGCCACTCTAATCCCTTTAAACTGTCATGGTTAGGATCTCTCTAAACAAATATTATAAATTGCACAATTTTTTATTCTATACCTGGTGTAATCTGACTTTAGTTGAGAAGGATATGGCTCGTAGAACTTGACAGCAAGAATGAAATTTGGAGGAGATCCTACATAAAAGGTAATAGGAAATGTAATCACTTAATTTAAATGCAAATAACAGCTGAATGGGCTATTTGACATGTTACTCATGAGGGTGTCGGGTGTCTCTGATAGAAAATATTGTAACAAATCAAATTTTGAAAAATTTTGAATTAAACTTATGAAAAGCAAATATTTGTACAAATTTCAGGGCAATGCCCAAATGAAGCATGGCAAGTCCAGGTTAGAGTCCTTAGGTTAAAGCTATTCATCATGATGTAGGATAATCTATCAGTTAACATTTGCACAATTATAGTATTTGCACATCTATTATTTTTTGAGCTTTAACTTTTTCTACTCACTTCTGGTAGCAAGATTTTTTGCTTCAAAGACACATCCATTCAAGCCTGATAATTTCGAAAACTAGTTCGGGTCACTTATTCATATTTGAAATAGCATTAAATTTTTGTGTAAGAAATTAATAAATAATATAATCAAACTGAATTTCCTCAGTCTTTAAATGGAATGCCATTACAAACTAGCCCATTGAAATTACACATGAAAAAATAAATGAGTATTTTTAGACTTTATTAGAATGAGCTCTTTTGTGAAACAGAAATTCAAAGGAAACATGGCATAGAGCCAGGAGATCTTTAGATAAATTAGATTTCAAAACAACTTAGACCAGGTCACTTTAACACAGCTGGATACAATTAATGAATTTTGATCTTTTAAAGGTTGTTTCATCAATTATTTATAGTCTATAAACAAGGAAGAACAACCCAGAACAAATAATTAGAATATCTCATTTGATATATACTAGTCAAGCAAGCAAGCAAATGCAAGTTAAATTCTCCTAAAAAAGGAAAGAAAGAAAGAAATGCAAAGGATGGAAGGAAAGAAAAAAGGAATGAGGGATGGAAGGAATAAAGGAAGGATAAAAGGAGGAAACTAAGAAGAAAGAAAAGTAAGAGAGAAAGAAAGAAAGAAAGAAAAAAATTAGAGAGAGAAAGCAAACAAACTGTTGAAAAATGAAGAAAAAAGGATGTCTCAAGAGATGCAATCCACTGCTTAGGTTTCTTTTTCTCTTGTATTCTTTAGCTAATAACAATTTCTTGAAATTTTCCCTGGATATACCAGATTCATTATTCAACTGTAAATTTCCCTTCTCTATAAATGTTCTGTGTAAAAATTGTCTTTTCTATGTGCGCTATGTGCATGCATATTAGTTCACAAATGAAACAATGTACAAAATATTGAATACAGAAAATTCACACCTTAGACTAAATCTATTGTACATATATGTAAGCTTAAAAATTTAGCAAGACACCTCCTACAGAGGGTACTTCCTTTTATGCCATTAAAATAAAACTCTGGTTACCACTCCTGCTGTTCAAAATACAATAATCATATTCTCTAACAGCATAAAAATATGGTACAACAACAGAAAAGCTTTCAAATATAAAACTCTTATGCTAGGTGACCACAAGATTAGACCACACATGCCACACAATACAAGATTCCTAAGTCACCATTAATCTAAATTTCCAAAAAGAGCTTTGAATGAAAATGCTTTGTTTATCTGCTTTCATTCACCCATTTTATACATGCTCTAAGATGTATAAAGCATGCAATAATCTTGGCCCCAGTTCAGAGATGCCAAATTTTTGCCACATCAAATCTAATGGTTGCAATTTCATACATAACAAGAGTGATGTCTGAACCAATTGAATAAGACAGATTTCATGAATGCAGCATAAAATTGAATGAGCCAGTTGCACAAAATGACCAAAGTTCAGTGTTGACTCAAATGCCAAACTTTTGTCTTGTCAAATGCAATGCAAATTCACAATAACTCACATTACAAAACAGCCTTGGCTTTTATTAACACGTGCTCACATTGAGCATATTTTGAGTGGCAGAATTAAATGTAAAGTTTGAATCAGATGTTGAATTTAATGGATTTCAGTCCACCTTAAAGGCAATTAGATTTCACACAGCAAAAGTTTGAAGTCTGAACTGGGTCTTAGTATCATATTTAGAAGATTAAAAAATAAAATAGATTCATTTAGATATAATAATATACATGTAGGTAGATCCATTTTCTTTAACTTTGAGTATGGTTTGTCTTATTGGGAGGCCAAAGACATGGGCAATGCTAAGTCAGATTAGAGTTCTTTGGAAATCTAATTGATATGAATGCTAAATAGAAAGATAGCCACATGCTTCAAAATCTAGGAAATCTGATAATGTCTTTCCAGACCTAAGCACACTAGACCATGTCAAATCTGGGCCTCTCGCCAAAATTTTCGATAAAAGCCTGATACAACATAGCTGTTGTCTACTGTTTTAAAATGCAGACTTAAGCACATTAAAAGAAATTCAACAGACAAAACAAATTAACCCCAAAAGAAGAATAACTTACCTAAATTAACTTGATATTTATTGAGATATTTTGAGTTCAAGTGTTAAATTAAAAGAACCATTTATTAATTATCTTGATTAAAATTTGAATTGTATGAATATGAACTAAATGCACGTACATGTATGACATCAAAATCATGGTCTGAGAGTATCAACAGAATAATAACAAAAGAGCATTGCAAATTTATCAATTATCAACTACAATTTTTAGAACCTAATGTTAAAGCTTCCAGAAAAACCTGCTGTCAAAGTCATCCAGGACCAGGGTTCAACATTAAATAGAATACAATAACACCACAAAACCACCAAATCAATTAAACACCAAATAATATATACCATATTCCTTCTCCTAATTGAACTACAAATTACAAAATCTAACAAATTGGGAGCTTATTAAACTCTTCCCATGCCAATCAAATTGTAACAAAATGAAATAATTGCATGCTATTTAAAAATACATGTTTATCTTCAAGTAATTAATTTTCTAATTGATCATAATTTGGAAAAGGTTTGGTGCTGTATTACTACCTTTAAAGGGTAAATAGAAACTCAGCAGTATTCAAACATATTTTTTGTTGTCAACCCAGAAAACAATTTTGTACTGACCTGGAGAGCTTAAATCAAGATAAAACCTAGAAGTAATAGGGGACTGACACTCTATCATCTTGTGTGACAATTGTAAAATATCATTCAATTTTCCATTTCATAAGACAGTATAATATGACAAAATACTATACAGTTTTAAGCACTCTTTTATAGACATACGAACCAGTAGCTGAAATGACTAAAATATACTATAGCAGTAATGCGATACCTTTCACACGTTGCTTAAATCCCCAAAATTAGCCTAAAACTTTTGGAATACAATGATATGACTATTCTATAGCCCAACGGTACATTTTTTTCAAAAATATTAGTATCCAAGCCTAATAAAATCTAATTTTTTGTACCAGTATTTAGTTTTATAACATTTAGACAGGAATCTGATGCTTGTAAGGTGCCTCATTGAAATGGAAGAAAATAATAACCAAATAAAAATGATAAAAATGTGGTGTTCTTCCATAAAAGACTGTGTCAACATATTTGAGTATGATTTTATGATTAAAACTAACATATCGTTTGATTAGGGGCCTAAAATCAGAAATACTAAGGGCCAAACACATTCCACTGTACTTGTACTAGAACTAGAGTTTTAAACTTTTGCAACATTTAGATAAAGCAATCACAAAGTAGTACTGGAGTTGATCTCTCTTTTAATCCCCTCCACTCTACCAAGACCATTTGTATTAAAAATCATGGTCAAAACATCAATTATCTTTTTGCCAGACTCTCTGTCTAGAAAGAAATCTAAGCTACATGGGGCATTAAGAGATAATTCTAAGCTTGGAATCTTGGGACAAGAAAGTGAAAGGCAAAACTGCTAGCAGGAAATGATCTTGGTTGTTGAAAAAGAACAAATTCAGTGCTAATGTAAACATCCAGTGGCCTTAATAGGACAATATTCACGTTCAATATCCGGAGTCTGTGTTGATTCTAGTCTAATCTAGATCACTCCTATTCTTATGAAATATGGAAATCCTACTAAACTCTAGATTACAACCCAGACAGAAAAAAATCATCATTTGAGGCTGATTTAGGTTGTGTGCTTGTGTTTTGACAAGTCATGACAAAACAAATGCAGCATCGCAAGGCTGAATACAATTTTAATTTCAAGATCAATGATTGAATTTGCAAATCTAGGGTGCGGACCGACTTTACATGGAAATTAGCTCCATTATAAGACTATTTTGTCTAGTGCCACCAAAAATGTATTTGACTTTTAACATTCTCACCTTTAAGCTGTTTTTTGATCTCCTTCCTTGGTTCAAGCCAGTACTGCAAGGGATAAAAAATACCAAACTATTTGAAAATCTGATAGAGGGAGTTCTATATAACACGTAATCAAGCAGCCACAACTAAGGTCACGCTATGCTTAACATACACAGCCAAACAACGCTTATAATTCTCAGGGAAGCCATGAAAGCAATTTGTTTTCTCTCATAACAACAGTCTCCCTGTAACAACCAAAGGTTAATCAATATTCCTGATTTGTTTAGTTCATATGATCAATTTTGGCTTTGTAGAAGCAAAAAGCGCTTGATGATATCAGTTTGCAACACTTTGCCTTGAACAAACTCGAGCACAAAAAGCTCTCACCTTTTCCTTTTTGTGGTCAAACAAAAGCCCAAAATATTCTCTCTCTTGGATATTGAGCTGGTCACACACTCGACGCATAAGATCCAAACCTTTGGAGCTTTTCTGCGGGTTACAAAGAGTTACAATAAATCAAACATTCGAGTAAAAACAATAGCTGTATCATGCGTGCTTCCAAAACCCTCTAGAATCGGCTTTTTCTAAAGAAGACTAATGATACTATACACCTGCAGTTCGACTATTCTGCTATCATCGATATTGCCGAATACTTCAGGGAGAAAAATATAGGAAAAAGATAGCTCTGCAGTTTCAAAATTCGAACATTTGATCACAAACAGTGTACATGTATACACGAGCTGCGCAATAGGAGACAAAAAAAAACCCACACTGTTATTTGTGACTCGGCTGCCTAAGCAATTTTCTCAAAGGTGATTCACTAGAACAACAAGACTAGTGATAGTTTATTAGCTTTACTAGACGCTCAAACCAAAAGAAAAACAATTAGTGGCAACCGCCGCTAAGAAAACAAAGCACGCTACTAGATAATGTTCCTAAATATATAATTGAAAATGGACGTTAACTCGAGGAAGACACAAATTAGAAGGAACAGGGTGGGTATTAATGGTAGGACTAAAAAGTTTATTTAATCTTTCGTTGAAGATTTTTTTTACGACGAGGCCAAGTACACGAACCGTCGTCACTCAAGCTCGAACCTCGATCGAAGCTCACAAGTGTCCAAGGGCCGATGTTTTGCAATACACTGGCGTTGAACAACGTTTTAATTCATACACCAAAATCAAAAAATACTTCTACAGGAAATTATCGTCTAGGAGACGCTTGCAAACGCATTAAGCTCGTGAGTAAAACCTAAAACATAAAATTTAGCATAAGCTTAACTTGTGCAGTAGAGGAAGAAGTGGAAGAGATCGAAAACAGCCAGCTTCATGGCGAAAAAGTTTATTTTTCCACACCAAATGTTTACTCCAGATTTCCTTACATTTGACATAACCGTAAGTGAGAGTATAATAACTAAACGAAAAGCAAAAAACTTTCGAAACTCACCGGCAGTTCAGCTGTAAGGAAATTCTTATCCAAACACGTTATTTTACACAAAATTCGGTTTTTAGGGATCTTCTTGGGAGCTTCCTTCGGAGGAGGAGGAGCATCTTTGACTTCCTCTTGCGTCTGTTCAGGCTCTGGCATCATGAACAGCGAGTGAAAATCCTTGTAAAGACGTTCAGGGTTTTTTTATTCCTTTGCTCACTTTGCACGCCACACCACTGTATTAATTTTACAACCGACCTTCCGAAGTTTTGGATCGTGACCGAAGCTTCGTTTTCGTTCGGTAGACTTCTCCTTGACCACGTGATTAGGACTAATTAAATCCAACCAATCAAAATCTACTTTAAAAACCATCAATTTGTAAGACGTTTTCTGATTGGTTACTGGTTGTCCCGCCAATGAAAGCCTATATGTTAATGAGGCGGTGATATATTACCGATGACTAATCACCGTTCGTTTACTCAGCAATGTTTTGACGCCCTGGATGATGTCATCAAAGGTGGAATTCAAAGAATTTGTGACATAAAATCCCTTAAGTAGAATATTTTAAATCCTTTTTTTCCCTTGGAAAGGGAAATGAATTCTGATCTTCCCATCAAGATTTTAATTTTAAAAGATTGCACTTAAGCAATGATACTTCATATGAGTGACTGGGACATAAAATATATCTTTGTACTTTGAACCACGCCTTTCGGGACACATGGTTTGAGATGCCGTTTACTCATCATAATGAACGTTGTACTTTCATCTTTATATTTGGAAAGTTTGGTCGTATCCTCGAAAGAGTATCCCAGTGGCTCCACAAAACTTGTATTGCGGGTGACCATCGATTGATTCTATCGCAAAAAATCCACGAGTTCTAACCTCTAAAGGCAACCGAGATAAGCAAAACCCATGTTTTTTTATGCTGGTTTGGTTTCCCTAGGGATTTTAGCCATTATTCTTGTGATTAGATGATAGTTTTGTAACACGGAAGTGCATTGAATGCTGAGTAAATTAAATTCTATTTATATATAGAAAATATTGCTTATTTTCAGAACGCGGCTTAGCCTAAAAAGAAAAGGAAAACAAAATGCGTGTTTAGTTCTTAATAATGATTATTTCATAGCCTTTCGGCTTCTCAAACGAACTGTTTATCTTTTTTTCTAAATAAAAGGATCATCGACCTAACTATGGGGATAATATCGCGGAATGTGAAGATAAATATTAATTAATATTGAAGAATTTACAACGAAATTCTCGAAAAATATCCTCGGTATTATTCCTTTTTCTAAATTGGGGACAGCAAACCATTATTTTCTGAGCCGTCAATATAATATGCATTTCTTTTTCCGCAAGAAGCAAAACCCCCCAGCCGAATAATCTCCTAAATTTATGTTAACACACCCCAAACTATATATAAATGCAGACTCTTTGTCTGGGGGTCGGCAGGGCCGCTTATAAGCTACTACAAATTATTGCGATAACATCGATCAAACTGATGTTTCCACTTTCAGCCTTTCTCGTCCAGAAATGTCTGCTCTAAAACAAGTCTTCGAGTTCTACTTTTACAAGAGATAACCGGACGGCGAAATTACAGCCCAAAATAGAGCAGTGTTAAAGTAATTCCGTAGAAGTAAAACCGCACATGGAATTTTCATAAAACTTCGCACTTTTTTATAGTTGTTTATCCACAAAATGAAATACAAAATGAAATACAAAATGGGGGTCACCGTGTTCGTTTTTGCGCTGGATCATTTTAAAGTACACCATCTTTTGTGTCTTGAGGGCTAGTCTAAAATCGAAATCGCGGCAAACAAAATTCACTTTGAATCTGAGTATTTCTAGCTCTCTAAAGTGAGACTCTTTTTCACTCTTTGCACAACAATCTGGCAATATGATGCTATAAATTGACATGAAAATGTAGATGTTAAGCGAAAGAAGGTAAAATTGGATGATAGTATGTACCCTCGTAGCAGCGTGAAAACAGTTTTCAACCACTCGGTTGGGAAAATATCTAAAAATCTGGACATGGGATCTTCCCAGTAATTACATATATTATAGATAACCTTATTTTCGTCAATTTGAATAAATAAATAAATAAATAAAAAATAGGTGCCGTATTCGTTTTTCCGCTATAGTCTCTAAAAGAGTAAATCTGTGCGTAAATGCATCGTTGGCCGAGGGTAGACTAGGGCGAGTTTCAGGATAATGCTAAAATGTGCTTAGTTCGAAGTGCTCAACGAAATATTGTTTAGAAATATTACTTTTACACCGTTTTGAGTCACATTCAACGTAAAGAAGCGAAATGGGAACTATTAGAATTATGCGCAGCAGTGGTGCGCAATGCAAAACCTTAAAATTGTGCTGATCGGGAAAATTTTCACACAGAAACGAATTTTTTTTATTTAATTCAGAGAAGCTCATTCATCGGGCTAATAAGAGGTATACTTTATCCGACAATCAAAATTTTATGGAAAAAAAAAATTCGATGGTGACTGATTAACAATGTGTTCGGCTTTTAACCATTCCGCCCGCCGCTCAGCATGCAATGTAAAATGTTTCGAGTGGGTAGCAGACAATTTTTCTTTTTCTTTTTTAATTTTTAAAAGTTTGTCTTCGAAAAATTGTAAGGTAGGGTACTCAGCTTTTGTAGCCTATAAGATACGAAAGTTCTCCCAGTTCAGGACAAAACTAGTAGACATTCCATGAGTATTAGCTAGAAAATAAACGGAAAACCTCGGCAACAGTACTCCGAACCCTCTGTCGAGGGGCGAGCGAGGTAGCTAACCTCTGATCATTTTGATTCGAAAAACAAGTTTTTCTACGTAGAATCCGATATCAAATATAGCCCTGGAGCTGGTGCAGCCAATCAGAATTCACATGAAAATTTTAGTACGTGGCACGGTTTGTTAATTAACACTCGTTCTCGTTTTCTATGAGTCAATAGTCAACAAGGCGCTTAGCGTAGCGCCTCGTTGACTATCCATTGTCTCATAGAAACGAGAACGAGTAGTCTAATTGTTTTTGTGTATAACCCACTAGCATTACTCTTCGAATTCATACCAATATTTATTGAGCCTGTTTAGAAAATAAAGGGTGGGAGAGGAGTACGCCATAAATCTTCAGTTGTCGAAAGTCAAAAAAGTGGTAATACTAATATACTATGACCAACTCCTATATAGTCTCAAAAAAATGAAAGCCAGCCCTATAATGAATGGCTTCTATGACCCACTCCTTATTTGAGGCTTAAGAAAAGTGACTCATCCCCTTTACTTCTTTCTGACCAGTCCTTTAGTAGACAGTTGGAACCTCTTCTTTTTAAGTTGGTGATATTCCGTTATTCTATTTCATAACACGTATTCTGTCAGCCGATCAGGCCAAACACAGCAGTGCATGTATTAGCGGCTTATATCCCAGCCCCATTGTATCAAATCCCATTTGTGCAGCGCTAATAGCAAATTCCTGATGGCGATTCCTCAAAACTTAACATGAAATTATTGAAACGTGAAATAAAGCAATGAAGACTTTTTTGCGCGCATCCATTATTTAACTGGTGGGGTTGGGGTAGGGGGACTACTAGAATGGTGGTAAAGCCCCGCAAAAAAGGGATTCCCCTTGTCATGTGAAATAAAAGTATGAATCTCACCCACACGATGGGTAAAATGTCATGAAATTTCCCAAGTCCAGTGGAAAAAATTATGACCGTACCTAAATACGCACAAATAAAAGTGTAATCCTCCTGCAAATCTAGTGGGCCTGCCCTCCTGCAAGACAGTGATTGTCCCTAAAACGTTAAATCTGACTAAACCGGATAGTGCGATAGAGGTACAATATTCTCTTGTAATATGATAAAAGCACGGAAACATAATCTGGGCTACCTGTGGCTTAGCAGATATAATTCGCCGATCCTAGCCCAAAATTTGAAAATATCAATTAAATTTAAAATTTAATTGATGACATAACA
>WUAP02186443.1:0-22249 GCA_015163945.2 Stichodactyla helianthus | reverse complement strand
AGGGTGGTTATCAATTATTCAGCCTGTAAATAAGGGTGGGTCAAGAGAAAATGAGCACTAGTCAAGGGTGGTTATCAGTTTTTGTGCCAGTGTTTAAGAAGTGGACCATGTTAAATCAACCTAAGTAAAGGGGTGAACCACTTAAAAACTATCTTCATAAATCTTTTATACCTATTCATCCCCCCTCATTACTTTATGACCAGTAGTCCTTGGCACGAAGACCGCCCTTTCTTCTAATTTGCATACAGACTACGTAACTGCGCAGGCGCGGACATGACTCTTTAACGTCTCTCCCCAATTTCTTTCCCAGGTCTGCGTTTCCTTTGGTCTGCGCCTGGAAACCAGTTTTTTGGGCGCTGACCAAGAGAATCACAGGCTCTTTGGACGAGATGGGTCTTAAACCCAGAAGTATTTGCTTTGTTTCACAGTTTATAACTAGTCGTGTTAACTGGGTTGTCCAATCGTCTGCGGTGGATTATCTTCACCTCATGCTTGTCTGTATGAAGTGGTTGTTTAACAAGTACGACATCGATGGTCGTTTTTGCATCAGCATTCACGACGAGGTTTGTTACATTCCTTATTTGATTATTAATAGATCTAACGCGGGACAGATTGTAGGATCCGATATCCATACACCGAGAAGTAGGTTGGATAAACGAGGCGCAGACAAGGTTGGAGGCTCATCCCAATCTAAGAAATTTGACTGGCCCCGATACCAGATCCCTAAAAAGCTTCCACATACAAGACAATCCATGATGTTAAGAGATTCCCTGCTCTAACAAATGGAAGTCCTTCCAAAGTAAAATGTAACGGGGAACGATAGAATAAACTTAAACGTGTTGCTGGATTTTCTTTGGTACAGGTGAGATACCTGGTGGCCGATAAGGATAAATACCGAGCGGCACTGGCTTTGCAAATCACAAACTTGTTAACAAGAGCAATGTTCGCGTTTAAACTTGGGATGATGGACCTGCCTCAGGTATATTGAACGGACTGCCAGCAGTGATACTTAATTTGAAAGAGAAAGAAATAAAAGAAAGGAAGAAAAAATGGGAATTTATCTTTGGCATTTTGACAGAGTGGATGGGTTGTGGGAAAGAGGAAACAAGGAATCGAATTCAGTGGAAAGTATACGGTAGGTAGATGGGTAGATGGGTTCGTAGCTGGGTAGGTAAATAGATAGTTGAGTAAGTGGATGGGTAGGCAGGTGGGTTGGTAGGTAAGTGAATGGGTGGATAGTAGGTAGTTGGATAACAGGTATGGAAGGATATGAGTAGGTATACATGGATAGAATGGTATGTAGTTGGGTAGGTAAATGGGTGGGTAGGTAGGTAAGTGAATAGGTAGGTAAGTGAATAGGTTTATGGGTAGGTGGGTAGTTAAGTGAATAGGTGAATAGGTAGGTTGCTGAACAGGCTCATGGATAGGGTTGGTAGGAAGTTAGGTGGGGAGGTAGATAGGTAGGTGAATAAGGTTCATGGGCAGGTAGGTGGGGAGATAGATAGGTAGGTGAATAGGTTCATGGGTAGGTAGGTATTTAGGTTTCAGAAGTAGGTATGTAGATAGGCATGCATGTAAGCAGGAAGGAAAGAATGTTGAAAAAGAAAGAAAGAATAATGGAGAAATATCCTTCAGTCTGTAGCGTTCTTCAGTGCTGTTGATATCGACACAGTGTTGCGCAAAGAAGTAACTCTTGACTGTAAGACCCCATCAAACCCACATGGACTACTGGAGGGTCAGGGTATACCAACAGGTTAGTTTCACAGTCTAAATAATTTCTTTTATAAATATTTGTAAAAAGAGTGAATTTGAATTAATGTGGACTTGGTGATACCGTCATAGTTGGCCGCGTGTGTGTGAATGATTGGGGAGAGGAGTTTAGGCGGGAAACAAATCTGCTAAACGTAATCCAAGGCACATAAAGACGAGGGCATGACGGGGCGAATAAAAATATGAGAAAACCTCAACACTGACAATGAGGTTCTAAAACTTTTTAACTCTTATAAAGCTGGGGGGGGGGAAACTTATAAATCTTATAAATATAGGGTGAACGATTTTTTTTTTCCTTTTTTCCCCCCGAAGGTGAAGCACTTGATATTTACGAAATACTTAAGCGAACAAATGGCGGGAAGTTGACCAAGGAGGAGATTCAAATCATTGAGCACAAACTTGATAGCTGATGGTGAAAATCTTGTTCTTTTGTATTTTTATTAGAATATGTTCATATTTTATGAATAAAAATCATAACGTGACTTGATATGTGCTTCACGGTTTGTTATCCGCGGGTTACGGACAGCTGACATCTGTGAAGCTCTGCTGTGCTTTGAGGTTTTGTGCTCTGTTCTGCTCTGCTGTTTGCTTTGAGGTTTTCTTGCTAAAATTTCAGTAAATGAAGTATCACATTGCAAGCCCGTAGGTTGGGGTGGGGGATGCTGTTGAGTTAACGTCTGGACCTCTTTTTTCTTCTCTTTAGAAGAATAAAATGAAGTTAAATTGAAAATTTCAAATATAAGTTAAAGCAAGGAGTCAATAGGCGGACATCTTGTCCGTCATGTTATTGTAATCTGTAACGACATATGAAGCGTAGGTTCATCCTACTGGAAAACGAATCCCCCACTGCCCCCCGCCCGTTAAGAATTCAGCCTACGAGCTTGCATTGCATACCCTAACTTCTTCTGTCAGCATGAACAGTACGAGTTAAAACAGGTACATCACTCGTGCGATGGCGCGTCAGAATCCCGCTGCGTTTTCTTATTAATTTCCTTATTTTCAATTAGCGAAGAAGCTCAAACATTGTCCTTACTTGCTGACGGCATGTTGTAAAACGCGGACTGAAGTGGACTGGACATGCGTCACATGTAAAGTGCAGCATATGGTTTGGGTTACCTATGACGGACACGGCTCGTTTTGGCGGGAAAAGTAGAGTTTGTGACACAGCTCCCAGCGTCATTTGACGCCAAACATTATAGTTTTAAATATTCTTTATTGATTTGAGTTGTACTTCATTTAAAGTACCAAAAATACTGATTTATTATTTTTTACGGTCGTTGGATCGTTTTATGGAGGCTCTGGCCCTTAGTTTACTTTATCTGGTCAGTTAATCTGGTTTAGTTCTTCATCATAGGTTCCAGGTTTGTATGGTTCAAATGAAGGATGTATGAAAGTTATTATTGCACATGACTGAAATGTATCCCTTCGTTTGAACGCTTCTAAATCAATGATATTGTAATAAATGCTGATCTTTAGTACTAACCTTGCTCCAGGGCCGTATGATTACTCAAGCCCGCCATCTCTAAACTTTAGGTTCAACACCAGGAACTTATGATGAAAAACTAAACCAAATAAACTGACCAGATAAAGTAAACTAAGGGCCAGAGCCTCCAAAAAACGACGACCACAACCGTAAAAAATAATAAATTAGTATTTTTGGTACTTTAAATGGAGTACAACTCAAATCAATGCAGAATATTTACGAATAATGCTCGGAGTCAAGTGACGCTGGGAGCTGTCACAAACTCTACTTTTATGCCCCACTTTACATGTGACGCATATTACTGAGTCCGCGTCGTTTTATAAAAAACGCGGACTGAGTCCGTGTTTTTCGGGTCCAGTCCAGTCCATTCAGTCCGCGTTTTACAACATGCCCTTGTTGACTGAGCGTTCGATTCTAAAGTAAGTTCGACATGTCTTCGATATCCAACAAAATTTCTTCTCCAAGCACGCTGAATATAATGGACAGCGACACGATAGATAGAGAAGAGGACACGGACCAAAATCCCTCGGCAGACGACGGAGGTTTTGGTAATAGAAATTTATCTTGGGGCTGGAGAAGCTTTAGACCAAGTTGGCTGCAATTTCTGAACTCGCCAAACTGGTTTGTATTCTTTGTTGGCTGGTTTACGTTTCTTCAAGGTAATACTGGAGATTAATCCCCATCTTACCCGAGTTCGTAAAGTTAAGTTCTTATTCTTTTAACTTAGGGCTGTGGCCCAAACGTCATTGACTCATTAAAAATAAGATTATTTCAATTAGGTTAAGGGGACTATGACGTGATAATTAAGCTTGTTTGCATTGCAATTCTGCAGATTTAATTACTCTATGCACTTTTCCTTTGAATTTGCTTGTTTGTTAGAAGTTTTATTACTGTTCTCGTGGTGGCTGAGCACTTCTTTGGTTCGTCTAGCAGTATACAACTATTCCAAAAAGGTTGTCGCTCGGTGATCTGAAATCTGAGACCGATAGGTATATAAAACCTTTTGCAGGAACAGGCACATAATGATATATCACCTCGATAGCGAATGAATTGAGCTCACAGTCCCTTGGGGAAGGCTCCATAGTGGACAGCAAACAAACTCTTTTAAAAATGCTGAGTATCTTTTAAGATACTAAGCATGTTATAAGGGTAGAGTAGTATTTTGAAAAAGATTTCACAAAGGGCATTAGGCATTTAGGGAAATTTGTTTTAAATAAATGAAGTAGGATTCTTGTTTTGTCCATCAGTTACAGTCACTTGTGATAATTGTTGCAAAAGGTCGATTGAAGAAAGGAGCTGTGAATTCATTTTTATATCAAGTTTTATCTTTTAGAAGTTTGTAACTAGTAAACAGCTAAATACGACAGCACCTTTGAGCGATGACCTGCCCTGACGAATTGTCAAACTCAGATTTCATACTTCAGATCACCGACCGAAAAACTTTTTGAAATAGGTGTATTAGTATCATGCATACACATTTTAACTGGTACTTTAATTAAGTGCCAAATTTCAAGTCATTTGTGAATTTACTTCAAGTAAAATCCACCGTGTGTTTCGTAACATAGTAGGACATACGAAGTAACGGTATTTCAAAGATGCCGAAAAGGACATTTTTAGCCATAGATTTCAAGATATGTCACACTGCATCACGAACTCCCTATATTCGTACTGGCGAACCATACAAAAATAAAGAAACAGCGCGCGCTTTCAACAATGATAACACATAAATTGCGCATAGATAGTTTAACAATCATCGGCGCTCTTTACCAACGTACGAATTCGTGCCCTCCCCCAGATGCTCTTTGCATCGTGACACGGGGGTTTCAAATTGTGCAAAACAGAAATTGGAAATAAGATAACCCCCTAAAGTCAACTGCTCTTCAAACAGTACGAGAGTTTTCTCATTAGCTGTTGTCGTTTTAACATTGAAAACGTAAAAGTCATACTTCTCCTTTCTCATTCGCTGTTCGTTCAGACATGGATATAGTACCGGTATAGTACAAAGGCCCTAAGGATTACAGACGGTTTTCGCGCCTCCTAGGGTGACCCAGTTGGATGTTGATGGTACGTTTCGGCAACTAAAAACAGCTGTGTAACAGCCCGAAGCTCTATTTTAAGAAAAAAAAAAAAAAAAACAGATTTTGTTGTTCGTGGTCCTCCACTACCACCTTCCATTTCTTGCTCTTCTTCATCCTCTTCCTCGAGCACCTTACAGCCCTCGAGGTTACTTTACCTTAATCGTATAACTACGCGTTGTGATTGGGTGATTCACCTAAAACAATGGGAAGTCATTTCGGTGTCACGGTACACCATACCGTGTACGTGCAAACCGCTCTAAAAGAAAGCCGAAAAGGGGAGGACAGACCACAGGCAGCCCAAGCTCGTTATTTTTAAATATGCCAGATAACGAGCTTAAAGCATATCAATATTCAGCTACAAATACAAAATAAATTTGTAGTCTCTAAGATATGATCGTTGTCAATAAAAATCACATTCCATGTGCCTTGCAGAGTTGCTTTAATCGCAAATAAAGCCTTAATTCAACGTTGGGGAGGAAAGATATTAAAAAAAACCCGTTGAATTAAGGGTTTATTTATGGTTAAAGTAACTCTGCCAGGCACATGGAATGTATTTTGTGATTTTTATTGACAACGGTCGTATTTAGAGACTACGAATTTTATGTTGTATTTGTAGCTGAATATTGATATGTTAAATATGCCAGATAACGAGCTTGGGCTGCCTGTGACTTGTACCATCGTTCTGTCCCTGATACCAGTTCAGACCTCGAACTTCTGCCGTGCTGAATTCAATGTAAATGAGATAATAATGAGTAGAAACAAAAGATTTGACTAATTTGCATTAGATTCGACGTGGCAAAAGTTCGACGTCTTTAGCTCACCTAAAATAATTTTTAATTTATTTTTAATTTATTTTTAATGGATAATTTAACTAATTTAGATGACGTCACTTATTTAACAGTGAGAAGGAAACTACGAAACAATGGTTCCAAATCGAGGCTGGACTAGATACATTACAGTAAATGTATGCTAACATCAAGTCCAGCCTCAAATTGAAACTGTTGTTTCGTGGTCAATGAAGTGAATACGGGAAAGGTCTATTGGCCCATGAAAGTTGAAAAACTATTGTGTACATAAAAAATAGCCATGACGCAAATGAGTCAAAACGAAATGCTTTATGGGTCGTAGGAAAGTAGTGTATAGGATCGACCAGGGGTATTAAAATCTGGTTAGTCATCTCAGGCTACTAGTTAAGGCCAGGACTAATTATTAGGAAAGTTAATAGAGGGGAATGGTTATAAAACTCGGTAAACTTCAAAGGGACGGACAATGAAGCAAACTTGGAGGTTAAGTACGGTTTTGACCGTGCACAATCTTTTGTTTTACCTTCATTTATTATGCTTGACTGACCTGACCCAAACTTTTTCACTGGCTGACTCTCTGATATATGTAGGAATACTTTTGTTTTGTGCACTGTCACGGTTGAAATAAGTGAACAAAAAGATAGAACAATGGGCTTCATAAACATCTTATTCTATTAACTTTGTTATTAGAAATTGTCAGAACAACATAAAATCCCATAATTGCCTATTTTTAAAAGCAAATTCAATTATTTTTGCTTTATGAAATATTTTGCCGACCTTTTAAGGTGTTAAAACATTTTACCTTTTACGTCATAAATTGCGTTTTTCAAAATGGGCCAATGGGGACAAAAGGAACTAAGTTTTGTTTGACAATTTTAGTCATAACTTTAGGTACTTTACACAGAACTGCCCTATCACAGGGCCATCATCTGTATTAAGGGAGATTTCAGCTAAAAGCAAAGGAAGTCTAAAGCAATAAAATAAGTTTAAGTTACTTTTGTCTCTATATCGGCGCATTTTGTAAAAACGAATTTATGACGTAACAGGTCACGTGACACTTCCCTAACCACAAACATACAAAAAAGTTCTTAAGCTTCACAAAGTACATAATACAGGCAAAAATCATTGTATTTACTGTTGAAAACTTAATTGAGGAAATTTAAAGTTGTTCCAGCAAAGTCCTGGCCCAAGAAATACCTTTTATCTTTTTAGGAATGACAGTCAACTCGCTCGTTAACGTTGCCTTACCGACACTCGAAAAGCGCTTCAAACTGAACAGCAAACAAACCGGTTTTATAATCTCATCCAATGACATCACTGCCTTGATTCTGGTCGTGTTTGTCAGTTTTTTTGGGAGTTATGGACACAAGACTAAGTGGCTTGGCTTTGGCGCTATCGTGACTGGAATTGCTGCTCTGATATTTGCGTTACCGAAGTTTTTGATCGGCAAATACCGGCCATCAGAGTGTTAGTATATTGTCAACGTCATTAACGTTGTCCACCGAAAAAAAGGCATTTAGACTAAAAAAAAATGTCACGTAATTCATTTGTTTAAATATTTAAAGGAATAAAAATTAACAGTTAATTAACAGGGAATAATAAATATAAACTCTACGTACACAATGATTTCCTTTAAAAACATTTGGAGTGAGTTTTTAGGTATCTCGTGATATTTCTTGTAGCCTAAATATGTCTGTTTTTCGGTGGACAACGTTAATGACATTGACTGTATAATTATACATGTCTTATAAACTTTATACAACAGAAAATGAGGTACTGGAAGGGATCCTTGTACCACATTATGATCCCGTTTTTAGAATGATCTGTTTTTGATTCGTTGCCATGCCCGCCATCATTATGGCCAAGACGGCTGTGTGACATCACCTCAGGTGAAGTTCTCTTACCGATGCATCTTCCCGGAAAGGCTTCCTCTACAAACTAATCACTATTCTCACTGCATAATTGCCCTAATTCGTTATCACGTCACATCAAAACAATCTATTGTTTCAACGCTAAGGATCATGATCGTGGGAGGGGGACAAAACACTAACCACACAATGAAATCGATATTAAATGCGTTTTGTGGACCGTAGAAAAGCGATAACAGCCACCAAATACAGTAAATATTGTGTATTGAACATTAATGCATGTTATATTTAGAAACCAGACAATTTGAGAGCAAACTTTTCTTACCAGAGCGAATTTTGTTCAAATTTCTATTGTTCTGGACGATTCTGTCCCCCTCATAAACAAGCCGTGACGTCATAATGAAATATGGCAATTAGTTAGCATGGAACAGTATAAATTAACTCTACACACATGCCTTATTGTACAACGTCGTTCGGAGCTTCAGAAGTTGAATTTTGCCCCACCCACCCACCCCTAGAGCTGGTGGCGGTGGTGGTCATGTTCCTCCTCACTCTATACCTATTATCACAACAGTCGCGGATCTCGCCCCATAACTTCAATCCCGCGACCTGATAATGAGTATGCAGTGAGGATATGTCACAGTGAGCGCACGAAAACGTTATCCATCAGTGCGCTTGACCGATACGGACGCCATTTGAGCGTCACTAAAATCATACGTAACCTTTCGTTAATTTCAGTAAAGTCGGCTGGGAGCTTTCTATGTCACAACTCAACCTCGATTCAAGACAATGATTGCAGCAATGAGTCAAGCTCAGCTAGTTTGTATTACTTCTTGTTTATACTCTCTCAGCTTCTCTCTGGCGTTGGAACAACTCCTCTGTTTCCTTTGGGGCCAGCTTACATCGATGATAATGTACACCCAAAGAGGACGTCATGGTACCTTGGTATCTTCTATCTCTCGTTTTTTCTTGGTCCTAGTTTAGGGTCAATAATTGGTGGAAAATTACTCTCGATACACGTTGATCTTTTTATGGTGAGAGACCGGTCATTATTTATGACCCGGAGACCGGGGAAGGGGGGATAGGGGCGGATCTAGGACTTTTTTCTAGTGGAGAGTGTAAAAGGGGGCACTGTGGCAGTCCGAAAGGCACTTTCCGTTCTTTAGGGGTGTGTACACCCGTTGTATTAGCGAGTGAAAGGGGCACAATAGTAATGCGGAAGTTAAAGGGAGAATCAACAAAGCAACGAAGACAGTAAGGGAGGATCGCAAACATTTGTTGGTAAAGTTGCTGTTACACTAGGCAATTTTCCTTGTAAATTATTCTCGCAATTTTGTTGCAACAGTTGCACGAGACATGCCTAGTGTAACATACCAAGAGTGTCTCTGTGAGTTTCACTTCTTGCAACGGTTGCGGCAACAAAATTGTGAGAAACTTGGTATATGATACACTAAGCAATGTCTCGTTCAACTTGTCTCGCAACAAAATTGCAAGACAAGTTGCAGGGAAAATTGCCTAGTTTAACAGCAAGCTTAATTCGATCGACAATGAGGGGTGATCACTATGATCAAGTCCCATATTGTCTCGGGGGGGGGATCGTGGGATCATGCCATTTATGATGTCACATCAAATAATGCTTCTGGGTCCGATCGCATACTAGATTCAACTAAATCTTTCTTTCTTTCTTTCTTTCTTTCTTTCTTTCTTTCTTTTTGCAAACCCTAAGATGCGTAAACGTTTATATAATGAATGAAATACTTTGATTGATTGCAAATGTATTATTTACGTTATTTTAGCAAGAAGATCTCAACCTCACTCCTGCAGACTCACGATGGATTGGCGCCTGGTGGGTCGGTCCATTCTGCTGTGGTCTCATTTTAGTCATAATAGGATTCATTTTGCTTGGATTCCCTTTCATCCTGCCAGGCTCTGTCGAAATGCGAGCAAAAGCCATGGAAAAAGGATACATTAAAAAGGATGAACAACAACTGACAGGCAGTTTGAAAAATATTTTACCTTCGACTAAAGCACTTCTGACAAATTGGACGTTCTTTTTTCAAACAATGGGCTTTACTTTCACGTGAGTTGTAGCTCGTTTTTGCCTTTATTAAAAAGGCAGAATTCCAGAAGAACAAGACGTGTGATGAGTCCTTTCAAAAACAGAACTATGGATACAAAACTTTCTCTCAAAATCGCGCATCGTCTTTTGAACCTAAATAGAACACTTTTTAGACGCAAAATTCAATACATGGAAATCCTTTTTTAACATGGCAACCTCACACATCAAAATCATCGAGAAATACGCCTGTTTTTCCTAAACATTTTTCTTTTCTTGTAGTTTGTTGATAGGTTTAGGTGTTGGGCCTTTCGTTTTTAAGCTACTCACCGGCAGATACGGAGCATCATCTACAGAAGCAGGCATTGGAATGGCAATGATTCTTCTCCCAGGCGCAGCAATAGGAATATTCCTTGGTAATTACATTCAAAATAAGCGTTAAAATTTTGTGATTTCCCAATTTCCTCAGCCAAAAACGCCCATAAAAGTACTAAAACAAAACACCGAAAAGGGCGGGAAACTTTGAGGTAAACGCGCTGCTGCACGCGTCTACTCAGGAAAAAAAAAGGCGGGAAATCTTGACTTTCGGTACTAAACATATAGTCGACTAGCGATTTTCAACCATATTTTTCATATTAATCAATCCTGGATATCGAATATGAAAATACTTTTTATCCTTTTTTAACTAGGGTCCTTCGTAACCAAGAAGCTTGGTGTTCGTAACTCGTGCAAACAAGCTGCAAAAGTAACGTTTTTTCTACAGCTCATAGGGGTTTGGGGCTCGCTAAACTTTTTAATCCCCGGATGTGATTACGCCCAGTACGCAGGCGTGGACGTTGGATATGGCAACAGGTAACTATATAAATTTTTTTCATATTGGCAAAACTTTGCTGAATTCTTTCCACGGCTTTCGAATAAACAAAAGTATTATAGTGGTAGCAGATCGTATTTCTCTATTTAAAGTTTATTTATCGAGAAAAAAGGGAAGTTTTCTTGTGATCTGGAAGACAGGTAACCCAAGTAAGCACCATTTACTGCTCATCTCATTTTATAAGCCGCTGTTAGCATAATTAGCCATGTATTAGCTTTTGTCAATCCATTTTTAAGTTCTCTTGGCAAAGCCTCCTTGCAAGGTCAGTGCAATTCAAGGTGTGATTGTACAGCTTCTAAGTTCAGACCAGTCTGTGCACCGAATGGTGTGAACTACTTCTCTCCTTGCTTCGCTGGATGTAGCCAACACATTCCAAATAAGGTATGTAAGATGTAGGGAATTTCCTCCCTCTCTTCTTTGCTTCCTTCCTTCTCTCCTGTATCCTTGCCTTCTTCTGTTCCTTTTTTCCTTCCTTCCTTCGTCCCTTCCTTCCCTCCCTTCCTCCTTCTCCGTCTGCATCGCTCCCCCTTCCTTCAGTCCTTCCTAATTCCCTAACTGTAATTTGCTTGTATATATAAAAAAACGTTTCTTTCTGATTCCAAGGGTTACATTAACTGTTCCTGTGCTAGTCCTTCATTCAACGTATCAACAAAACACACCCTGGTGTATCCAATGCTAGTGGAAGGTATTTGCCTTCAAGAATGCAACCGACTCTACTACTACTTATTTGTAATCGGGAGTCTGATGGCCATGGTCCTTGGGTTCTCGAACTCGATTCCTAGTAAAGTGGTGATTTTGAGGTAAGATTTTGTGTCATTAGCTTTAACTGCACACCGAACGTTCTGGAGAACATACCTGGGTGGTGTGCGGGGAAGCCTTGGGGATCAGATAATATGCTTTTGTGATCTTACAGCACAAATCCTCCGATCCCACATCCCTATCCCAATATGCCTATAGTGGCCGGTTTCTAATGCTGTTGTACGTATATTTAGATCGGTTCCCAACAATCTGCGTGGTTATGCTTTGGGCATACAGTTTGTGTTTGTCCGTATACTGGCAGGATTACCTGGTCCTGTTCTTATCGGTGCTATTATTGACGAGACTTGTACGTTATGGAGCACCAGATGCGGAAGTCCTGAGAATTGCCTGAATTATGACTTTTATAAACTTGGTTGGATCATTACTGTTTATGGGTTTCCGCCGCAAGGTCAGTATTTAAAAATCAGATTATCGAATTTATTTTTTAAGATGAATTAGGCTGAACTTAAAGGAGATGTTACGCGGGACGATTCGCAACGATGTTTTTTCGCGATACGCCGTTGCGCGCCAATGAAGTTGATGCCGTGTAACATGCGAATTACCCCGTGTAGACAGAGCAGAAAAACCTTTTTATTTCTTTCGTTATAAAGGACATCCATTCATTCTTAAGCCCAATATTTTGTAAACACGCTCCTTTGGGGCCAAAGAACAAAATATCAAATTTGACCAAAATTCAGTGAATACGATTTTGAGATATAACTCCTTGTACTTTTGGAGAGGCGATATTTTGATCAGCAGAAAAAATGACATTTTCGTGAATATCTCCAAGTAGCTTTACTCTAATTCAATAAGATTTTGTCACAAGTTTGTAGCAACAGTGAAACAAATGAAACGCTTATAGTTTTGGCGTATCACTTCCAGTTAGATAAAAAAATCGCGAAAGTAGCGGCCTTGTCGTTTTTTGCCTCCAGTGTAACATAACCTTTACACCACATCACCTTTTTTGCGCAGCGAACAGCGTATCGTGAAAAATCGTCGTTGTGAATCATCGCGACACTTTTTCTACTTCTTTGTTTCTGTGAGTCCAAGAGAGGCTGACTTGAGTCAAGTCTAACATATACACCTTCATCACGCGGTAGCCAGGCTAAACTCGTCCTGGAGTGCTTGAATGCGAGGTTCGACGGGCAAAAACGTATTGTTTCAGTCAACATGACCACCGCGTGAGAAAGGTGTATGGCTATATAAAGAGGATCGTTTTAAAATTTTGAAATGAAGAAAATGTTATTGTATGCCAATGGGCTCTTGGCAGGTATTGCGTGACATTTTAAATATTGCCTCCCTGTTCTTAAAAATATCATATTTAAAAAGAACACCCCAAAATTAGAAAATTTGGAAATTTTGAGGGCAGTCCAGTAAATACGGACGAATTTGTCGACGGTCAAAATCATGTATTTTTACAAAGAATGTATGATGTAGGGCAAGCACAATACCTGCCAAGAGCCCATTGTTCAAATTCTAGAATGCAACAGACACATGGCCAATCATAGGACATTTTTTGCTTGTGTTAAGATTGCGTGTGTTTTCCAATTCCAGCTCTATCCCTGCTGTTTTACTTTCTTTCGTGGCACCTATGCAAAGACACTGAAGTTACCTCTTCAAACACTGGTGAATATAAAATGGAGGAGAAAGTAATGAACAGTAACGAAGATCAACAAAATGGCCTTGAGCATGACAAGAAAAATGATTCCGCTGGTCAAGGCTTTGCAAATTTGGCAATGGAGATGGATAACACAGCTGAAATAACTAAATTTTAAATCACTGCCAATGTGTATAAAGGATAAAAGAAAATGGCCGCGTCAACAGATTGAGAAGAAGCCGAGGAGGAAGAGGATTCAGGAGGAGGCTAGGACTATAACGACAACGTACAAAAACCATGCGATACAGTCGGTCGTTTTCATAAACGTTGTCTAATTAAAAAGAGGTTTAAATATTCGATTTTCGCTCGCGTGGAACTAGGAATTTAATCATGCACCATTAGATGCACGTGCAGAAAATGTCGACGGCGATTTAGAATGCTGTCTTGTACTTTTCTATCGCATGCAAATTAAAAATTCCACGCGAGGAAATCGAATACTTAATGACTTTATTGTCGTATAAACCTCTTTTCACTTGGACAACGTTTTTGGAAACGACTGTATGTAATAAAAATGATAACATTGAATTAGGGAGTTGATAATTATTGGGAGACTGGAGGAAAATTAAGGGGGCTCGAAAAAATGTACAAAAGGAAGAGGGTGTTGACATTTAGTATTTCTCATTAAGGGTTTTTGTGAAAAACTACGGGCAGGGAATGTATTTTAGTGAGGAGCTTATTGGGAGGGCAGAAGGAGAGGGGCAGGTGAATTTTTTCATTTTTCTTGAATTTTTCCTCGAGCCCTCTCCCAGGCATAAATAACGAACAGTAAGAATTCCTCTGATATCAGCTGGAAATGATATATCTAATGATAGCAGAATGTCACTGCAAGTGTTATTTCAAATTTACAATGAGAAATAAAAATTAAAAAAATTAAGGAATCACAATAGGCCTTTTCTGAGATAGCAAAGACAGTGCATTGTGGTCTAGCTTTGAAGTACAAACATCTATTGTTAATCATGCCTTATATGGTGTTGTTTGTACTGAAGCTAGACCACCAATGCATCATGTTTGTCTGTCTCAGAAGAGGCCTATTGAATCATAGTTAATAGCTATTAACTATGATTGAATTGGTGTCGATTTTTATGGTTAAAGGCATGTGTGTTTATGTGTTTTTTGGGGGGAGGGGGTGGGGGAAGAGAGAAGATGTTCTTTCCTTTACGAATTTACTGAACGAATTAAATAAGATATGGTGCAAGGGACAAAGCTAATGGATATTCTACGCATGATCTACATATCTTTTTAGTACATTAATTATGTCCATTTTTACTTACTGTGTAAGAGTTTGGGCAGTAGCATTGTACACTAAATATTTTAATCAAATTGATAGATTTAAGAGAGATTTTACATTTGGTTTCATTGAACATGTCACTACCTATTGAGCAGATCATAGGTGAGAACCTTTAAAGATGGAGTGACATGCTCAGTGCTCCTGAACATCCATTGTACAATCTTTTACCACCTAAGAGGAAATATCGCAGCCTTCAAAAAAGAAAACGTGATTTTATATATTACTATTTAGATTATATTGTATATTAATTGTAAACCTTAATGTCTGTTTTGAGAGATTAATAAAGACCATTATTATTATTATTACAAGGAGAAGGGATTAAATAAATGTCCTCTAAAGAAATGACGCAGGAATGGAATATGGAATGAAAGAAAAAGAAAAAATAGAAAAAAACCTGAGATTTGGGGGAAAAAAGAACCTGAGCCTGCATTATCGAAGATCAGCAGTTAACCGTATCACAAGAAACAAAATGGCGACTTCCATATGGAGTGAAAGTTTGTATTTGATGCTTTTTTACCGTCAATAGTCATTCCTAATGTCAAAAAATAGCATCCAGGATATAGTGTATTTTGTTAATTCACCCTTCAGTCTTAGAGCTAGTGCATAATATCGACTTGTAGCTTCAAGTGACGTCTTCACGTGGTCAGAGCAAGACTTTGCAGTTGAACTTGAATTAAGCTTATTTCTGACTGTCTTTTAACCCTGAAACGTCGAGCTGACCTCTCTTTCTCTTAAATACTCATGAATTAGGAATCGAATTCTATAAAGACGTACAAAGAGACTTGAGTTTCGTTGTATATTTAATGATTTGTTACGCTAAAGCTACAAGGTCATAACTAAGACATAACGAGAAGAACCACTTACAACTGGTAATGTGATAATGGCAGAAGCAGGTCTTGTGGGGGTTGGAGCTATTTTAGAGGCACTACAACACGCAAGCAGCCAGAATCCTGATTTACTAAAACCAGCTGAACAGAGACTGCACTCGTGGGAGACGCAGGATGGCTTTTATTCTGCATTAATGGTTAGTTTTTTTTAAGTTAAATCAAATCTCTACATGTAACAAATTCATGGGCTATTAACTTAATTGCTATATTTAATTTTTGCAGGATTTATTATTATTTTATTTTTTAAGTCTAAAAAACCTTGTCCTGCCACCTCCTTGTAAATTTAAAAATTGTTGTGTATGTAAAAATTTTTGGACTCCTTTATTTATAAAGAAGCACTCATTTAAGCTCACTCATTTTACCTTAGTTTTCCATCATGTGTGACAATGATTTTGATTTTTGATTTCAGCAAATATTCTTAAATCACTCAGTAGATGTCAATATTCGTTGGTTAGCTATTCTTTTCATCAAAAATGGTGTTGAAAAATACTGGAGAAAAAATACACCAAAGTAAGTGACAGGAGGTCCTTGACTAGAAAATAGCATTAGTTCATTTTTGTGGAACTTTTGGATTCCATAATGAAATTATATTCAGTGTTATACATTTTGCCTGTCATGACTCATTCAAGCTAAAATGAGCACCAAGAAGGGCCAAAAGTATATTTACACCCAAGAACATCAAGTCTGTTAAAATTTTAATAACTTTAAAGGCCATTTACAAAAGGAATAAAAGGCAATGTGGTTTTTATTGCTTGCTGGCTAAAATATTTTTAGGCTGCAAGCAGACCCTCTATTTCCCTTGGTCACTGTGCATCTTGTTTTTGTTTGCTGGTAGGCTGTGGTAACTACATGTAGGCCAAATGTGGATTAATACTGAGTCAACCCCATGGGAGGGGGCTGGCAAGTCCACCCACAGGGGTGTAAAAGACTCAGCCCTAATCTTTCGTTTCTCATCAATGAAAATACAGAGAGTGACCAAGAAAAATAGAGAGACTGCTAAATATGTTTTAGCTCACAGGCTTTTCTATTTTAGCCTGCAAAATGCACCACAATGCTATATATAGTTATCATAATGTAAATCTATATTTTTTCTGAAGGGCTATCCCAGAAGAAGAAAAGGTTTACCTGAAAAACCTATTGATCACATCAATCAATGAACCAGTTCATCAGGTGATTAATAAATTGAATAATAAGATTAATAATTTATTAATAATGTTTATCAGTATTAGCCCTATCTTGGAATGTGTTAGCATACTGTGTGACACAAGCTGACTGCAGAATTAATGTGCTGTCTTATACCATTACACTGTATGTCATCCACTTCAAGTTAATAGCTTATACTGAATAAATGGATGCATAAATATATGGATTACTTTATATTGTATCTGCAAAACCTATCACAGGAGTGCATATAACCTGTTAATGCTTTTTCACCCAACAGATTGCAACACAAATAGCTGTTTTGATTTCAAAGATTGCTAGAACTGACCTTCAAAGTTGGCCAGGACTTTTTCCAGCACTTTTTGAGGTATTAACGTACAGTACAGTATTATGTTTCCATTGGCACTTGAATTCTGGCATTTCTCAAAACTTTATGGAAAATGTCATTCTGAGATTGTGTCATTCATAATGAACCTGGAAACACAAGTTTCTGCCACGCACAGAAGTAAGTAAAATATTTGGCATGTAATTTATGGCTGCTCCTGACCAGTAAGTATCAGAGACACTTTCAAAGGTACTCCACGGTCTCTGATTGTGCATATGATAATGTATGTTTCAGATATAACCACCCATTTATTGTTATTAGACTTAACTATTTATGGGAAATTCATTCTTTTTTTACGCAGTATGTCCAGAGCCCAACTTATTTATTGCAACACCGATCTTTACTGATTTTAAACCACATCACCAAGATGTTGACGTCAAAGAGGCTAGCTAGTGATAGACAGTTTTTCAGACAGGTAAAATCATGATAGGTTGGGTAATGTCCACTTCCAGCACTTCTTTATTAGTTTGGGGTAAAGCCTTAACTCAACTACCACTTGTTAAAGGTGCAGAAATATGAGCAACAAACTTGTCCCAACAATGATGCTGTTCAAATTGAAGAATGTTGTTGCATGGTTTTTCGCTCCCTTTGCCAACTTGTCACACAACAGAAATGAATGTTGCAGGTTAAAAAAGACTTGTGCAAGAATAATCACATTCTACTTTTTGCAACAATTTTTTCATTTACTGCACATTTTACTGCCTTGATCAAACTTGTCACACAACATTTTCACAAACCACATAGATCTGTGATTGGTGCATAAAAATGACATAGCTCATGCATGCAGATTGGCTGCATACAACAAGCCAATCAGCCAATCAGTGCAGAATTACTTGCCACAGCAAAAACTTGCAACCTTCATTTCTTTTTCATGACAAGTTGGGGAAGTGCACATAAAATGTCCAACAGCATTCTTCAACTTGTAAAGCATCACTGTTGCACAAATGTTTGAAAAAAAAAGGTTGCTCACATTTCTGGGCTTTTAGATGAGGTTTTGGATTTGTTTTTCTCTTATTTTTCATCCTGTTATTTTGATTGTATATTCATGGAATAACCACCCACCATTTTAATTATTTTATTATTTTGTCTTTTCAGTTGTCTGAAAATATTTATGACTCCATCCTTAATCTGTGGGAAGCTCAGTCCACATTGTGTTTTGAGAGAGTGCAACAAAAGGTACAGTATAGCATGATAGAGAACATTTCAACTTGTATATGGTGGCAGAAGATATGGAATACCGGTAGCTAGGATACCTACAGGTAGCCCAGGCTCTGTACTAGTGAGTTATATAACAGATAAGGGTGAAATTCCAAAGGCTGTGACTCACTAATTTAAAGCAGAACAGATTCAAACTTTCCTCAAAAAATGAACTAAACAGACAAAGAAAAAGTTAGTGCAATTCAGATATGATATATTGCATTTTTGATTTTAGTATGTTGTCTTGTATATTTTGCATATTATGAGCTTGGTAAAAGCACACTAGTACATGGCCTGGGCTACCTGTGGGATACCTAGGCAAAACTCTACTGACACACATTGAAGATTTTGCCTCAGCCTTGGTTATGGCCTTGGTTATCTCCTTTTTCTTTGAGAAGCTAAAAACCACATTCCACCATGTTTTTTCATCCTCTTCTGGGGTGATTAATGTTTCTTTAAGCTAATGAGGTGTAGCTCAATGAGCTATTTGACTTGTTGCCGAGGGGTAAAACGTCTAATTGTTTAATAAACCATATCCATGATAACCACCATGATGGTTTTTATATTGTAATGCAAATTAGCCATGAGGTCTTCCAGGAAGCAAACATTGGGGGGGGAAACATTTCTAAAGGTGTTGGCTCATCCTGGAAACTGTATTTTTATTCCAAATATTGTCTCAAACTATTAAAAAAATCTGCCAGTAGTTTTGGGGCTGTTACATTTTTGGTTTGGAATATAAAGTTAGGTTTACTTTCTAAACTAGTGCCCAGTCCAAATTTGAGTATTTCATTTTATCTGCAAAATTTTAACATACATAATTACAGGAAAACTTTAAAATTATATCAATGAAGCAGGTGAAATCTCCAGATTTGAAGTTGTTCGCCCCCTCAGCAACCACCTGAATAATCTGCATTACAATGTGAAAACCGTCATGGCGTCTATTATGAATATAAGCTATTGCTTTAGTATAAACAAACTAGTTCTGACAGTGATAGAAAATAAACAAAACCTTGATAATCTGGTGAAAACCTCAGTAAAACTCGAGGCAACCACCATGGTTTTGATTTGAATTTCGCTATGGTGGGCTATCACTAATAGAATGCAGGATTTGTGATGGTTCACTAGTTGTTTATACTACTACTTATTATGACAGTTACATCATTTTGTCTTTGCAGGCACCAAATATAGAGGAGTCGTTGGAACTAAATATATTGTTAGTCAAAGGTATGTGTGGTTGTATTATTTTGGTTTTACATGTTTTTCCAGGCAGGGTTTTAAAACTTGAAAGTGGATGACTACATACAGTACCCTTCATCATCATTGTCATTTTTAATAATTTTCAATCTTATCATTTGGTTCAGTTCTCAGGAAACTCACTGTCCATGGACACAGAGGCTTTGCTCCTGATTCTAATCCAATGGTATGTATTGTACCGGTTATTTACTATCAGCATTGAGGGGCATGCTGATTTCTATGGAATATATGAAATATCAAACAGCAGCACACAACCACATAAAAATATAATCTCGCTGGAAGGCATGGAGAGATTGCAAGTGTTCTGTAGAAGCATTTAAAATACATAACATTAAAACTTTTTAGCTTGGGCAAAATGTTTTCCTATTTTATGCCACATGTCAATTCCTTGAAAAAAAGATTCTTTGTTTGAGGCACATCAATATTAATATATCTCCTCAAGTGCTACCAAGAAACAAAGAACCAATCCCCAAGGGAATGACACATGGTCTGAAATGGGAAAACATGCTCAAGCTATAAAGGTCTATAGAGGGATACACCTGGCTGGTTTCAGGATTTTGTATTTCTGTGCTGTAATGAATAAACAATTAAAGGGTTTTTCGTTTATTTTCATGATGATTCTTTTGATCTTTTTTTCTAGGCATTTCTTAATTCAAGTTTTGACAAAATCAGACTGTTTTTAGAATGCCGTAAGTATACTAAAATACCTTCAATCCTGATGAACCAGTTTTTCTCTTCCCATTTTTCTGTCTTTCTTTTTTTTATTTTCACATGATGATGTCACAAATGTTACATTTTTAGGGAGGCAGCTCAGCCACAGCGAAAAACTGATCGAAATGGTGGAAAAAATAGCCAAACTCTTGAGTAAATCGGTAAGGAATTGGCATGACTTTAAATTAGAACGGATTTCTTACAAGTGGGAAACAATATGGTGAATATTCATAGCTGTACTGTAATTGTGCCATACTTTACCATAACCGTACATACGCATTTTAATTGGATGATTTACAAGAAAATGATGGGAAGCCATTTCAGTGCTACAGCATACCGTTCTGTATACATGCTGTAAGTCAGTACTGTTACATTTTCCCATTCTTATGACGCGTGTACCTTGACGTGCCATTTCATGTTTGTAACTTGTGCACTGTGATTGGTGAATGTATCTGGTACCTTGACTGCGTGGGAAACATGTTATATGATTTTGCAAAGTGCTAGTCTCTTAGGCAAGAGGAACCAGGCACTTAGTTTAGCAACAAATTTGAACTTGTTTTACAAGTAATCAGTGTTTAGTTGCAACTTTTAAGTTTGACTCACACACCGTTCTTCATCCTTATTTTCTTTTTCACTTTCATAGTTTGAATGCATGATTGCATCTTTTTTGGCCCTAACTAATGTATTTCCAACATGTTCGATATTTCCCACACTGTAGTGACAATGATTGATTCTGTTTTTATGTTTCCGTAACTCCAGCTTTTGGACAGCTTGGATCACCATCCATTGTCTTTCATCCCATTGGTACAGAAGAGTCTAGAGTTCAGTGTCACTTATTTATTTAATTCAGAGGCTGCAGGTATGTTGAGTTAAAGTAGTCTGGCTCTAAAATGCCAAAACTAACGATGAACTAACAAATTGTAATGATAATCTAATGATTTACTCAC
This sequence comes from Stichodactyla helianthus, assembly GCA_015163945.2. Taxonomy (NCBI): domain Eukaryota; kingdom Metazoa; phylum Cnidaria; class Anthozoa; order Actiniaria; family Stichodactylidae; genus Stichodactyla; species Stichodactyla helianthus. The sequence goes on along the minus strand of WUAP02186443.1, from coordinate 1,035 downwards.
CAAATGCAGGATAAACTAACAATTAAATCACGAAATGTAATGATAAACTTACCATTAACTCGCAGAATGTAATGATATCCTGACAATAAACTTATGAATTGTAATGATAAACTAACGATTAAGTCACAAAGTGTAACGATATTCTAATGATAACTTTATGAAATGTAACGATGAACTAACGATTAAATCACGGAATGGAACGATTAGAGAACAATGAATTCATGAAATGTAATGATAAACTAACAATCAACTCTTGACTAAAGTAATGATAAACTAATGAAATGTCACAATAATCAAACGAAAACTTACAATGACCTAACGAAGAGTAATGCCTCTCTAAAGAAATGTAATGACAAGCTAACGATAAATTTTTTTTACTTTGTGTGTAGGGCTTGGGTTTGAGCTGTTTCTTGTCCAGTGTTGTAACATCATGAGAGCAATTCTCCGCTGTGATTTGTACCATCCACCCAAGAAAGTTAATGGTAATATAATGTTAACAAGTCACTAGCCACCCAACACCCAACACTAGCCAACCAATCCTTCCCCCCCCTCTTGTCTGGTTTAGGACCTTGAGAAATAGACCTAATTCATTGGGCGTATTTGTTGTCCCATTTTATACCACATGTCAATTCCTTGAAAAAAAAAGATTCTTTGTTTGAGGCACATCAATATTAATATATCTTCTCAAGTGCTACAAAGAAACAAAGTTCAAACAAAACCCAAGGGAATGACGTGATCTGAAATGGGAAAACAAATACGCCCAATGGATTAGGTCCATTGAAGAGAGGTAAAGACTACACACTAGTGATATGAAATGCATGGGTGGCGTACATGTAGGCTGTTATTGTGTATCGGTACTATCGTCGTGTACGGGTTAACCAAGTATGTCATAGGTTTCTGAACACACGAGTGGGACTTTTTTTTTATTAAGTGAGGATTTTGGTTGTCCTCACTTAATAAAAAAAAAGTGGTTTTGGCAAGTATCGAACCAGTGAACCCTTCATATACACTATCCCAACCACTAACCCTAAACCT
>WUAP02186332.1:0-12131 GCA_015163945.2 Stichodactyla helianthus | reverse complement strand
TGCTTAGCAGACAGCACACTAGCCAACCAAACCACACTTGCTACTTTAAAGTAAAAAGACAAGTGTGCGAGGTCACTTAGGATCAACCTACAAACCTTTTTCTGAGATTTGCTTTAAATGCTCCATTACTTGTATTTATTGTTAATATTTGTTATTTACCTCAGAAAGATCAATAGGAGATTGAGGAGCAGACTTGCTTCGCTGTCCCATGATACATGCCATATCTTCTGATGAATAGCTGGATGTATTCTTGCTTTTGATGAATCTCTGGTAACTAAAACAATAATTATGCACCCAATATTAACACTTAGTGTACTAGTCCATCTGCATGATGCCATCTATACTACATATACCAGAATCCAATGCCCACTTTCTTTTGTCTGTCCATTAGAAGCAACTGCTTAGGCCCCATCCATACATATTGGATATTTCTGAATCTGCAACTTTTTTGTTACGGGTTAAAATAATTCACATTTACATGCTGAGGTTTCACTAGAAGGTAATTACTGGCTGAAAAATTGCCAGAAATTCACCTCTTAATGTCGGCTATGTTACAAACAGCAGTGTCAACAAACAAGTAAAAATTATGGCTGTGCTGCTTGGTACAACCAGATACTTTTTTAATTCACCCGTTTGCTCTGAAAATTATTGAAACCTCTGCACATGTAGTGCATTTGAATCGTATTAGCCAATCCCCACATATCCAGATATTTTTGAAATTTGCAATGTTTTCATTGACAGAGCATGCATGACAGAGCATATGTGATGATCTCTCAATGACAACATGCAATTCATGCTTTTAATTATACATACAAGACTCTTTTTTTGGAGCTTCTAGCAATTGACTCCATATCCTTTTTCTTTGTGTTACTCTCATTGTCCTCATTACTGCCATCTGTAAAGCACATTGATCAAGATATATTTATCCAATAGGCCATTTCTAAGTTTTTGAAAATGATGCATGAAGGCAAGGCTTCATGCGAAATCAAAATTTGTGGCATGAAACAACTGACTTGCCCTGTTGTCACTCTTTCCTCTGACTTGTCTGCAGTTAACTCATAAAAATAAACTTTTAAGCAACAGATCTTGAAAAAGTCAAAGAAATGTCAGCTGTTGCAGGAAAACAAGTGTGATTTTGCACAAAGCCATACCACCATAGACATCACAAGCATGGTACCTTTTTAAAGGAATTATACATGTAAGTACCAAAAACAAACAAATACGGCTTGAATGTTGGATAGGGAGAGGAGAGCTTTCACCTTCCCCAGCCCCAGGTACAGCATATAAGTCAAACAGAGAAAACTACCACTTGGAAGCTAGGATAGGATAGCCTTCAAAGATGATTCATCACCTACCACTGCTGTTTGCTTTATTCAATTGTGCAAGAAGATCATTGAAGTCCTCTTGATGTGCTAACCAGTTATCTTCATGAGAAGCTTTGGCTCCAACACCTATTGAAAAGAGCAGAAAGCCATCAAGCTTTTAAGTCTTCATGGTATACAAAAAGTACAAATATTCATGCCATTTGTTCATATTACTAGTACCTAAATTATTATTTTTCAAAGATATCTTGACATGGCTTGTTGCTCCACTTTCTGCAGCACCAAGGCCTTTACCAGCAGACCATCCCATCTTAGTCAACATCTGGTAACCAAAGCGACCTGTATCTAAAAGGTAGAGGTAAAGGTAAGTTATTTAATTTACTTTGAGAGTGCAGGAAGTGGTTGCCTAATTCTCCCAAGCCAGGGATTTATATGAAAAGCATTTCTTACAGTACACCGGAGGCAGCGCACTTACCAACTGAGCCATCCTTGCTTCTATGAAATATAAATGCCATACTATCAAAACAGCTGTTTATAGCTGGTTTTCGTAGCTGCAATGTGCCCCTCAACTCTTGGCTGAAGCACGATTTAAAACCAAGTCACTACAGCACTAATCTGAGCTATCAACACTTAAGACACGACAATGTACAAGCACCAATGCGAGGCTATGAGGTCACTTTGAAATAGTTCTTTTATTGTGTTGGTCATTTTTACCGCTGAACTTACCAGTATCAAATATGCCATAGAATAGATCTTTCTTTTTATTCAAATTTAGCTTTTTTAGTTCTTAAAATAACAGTATCGTAAACGTAAATAGTATTAAGCTTGTTAATTCACATGCTGTAATCAAGCCACGTGCTTCATGTTACAAAATCTCGAGAATATCTCACAAGGATAAGTAGAAATAATTTAAATCTATATTAAAGCATAACTAACCGGTACTCCAGGTTTTATTTCTTGGGTCGTGGCTCCATTTTTGCTTAGACTTCTTCTCTGCTAACATCGCCATCTTGGTTTACTAAACGTGTAGCAATACCAATAACACAGGTAACCCATCTCAAGAAAAGTCAGTAAAAACATAATTCTATTTAAAAGTAAACCGAAGCACGCAAACAGAATCTTTACATCATAAACGATGAAGACGAATTGAATTGTCTGTTTGTCCTAAAAAAGGTATCTAAAGTATCTTTTTCTCATACAATTTTCCTTCGCTTGGGATACCTGTGGTATCAGCGGTAACGCCATACAACCAATGCGCACTTGTTACTGCGCAAACGTGGCGGCTGTAAAAAAGAAGCAAGATGCCAAAGTAAGTCGATTATCTTTTGCCCTTTTTTATACTTTTCCTTCAATCTTCTAACCCTCGGTAATAGTTCTTCTAAGGTATTAGGTATTATATTTGTTTGTTTTTAGATTATTTTCATATTTTTTGCTTTTCCCCCAGGTATTATTGTGATTATTGTGACACATACCTCACCCATGATTCGGTAAGTTTTGAGTTTAAATCTTCCTCGTTTAAAATTTTGTGAGAACTTTATTCGATATTATTGTAGTTTATCGACAGTTGGAATGTATGTTTCATAGAGTATCGTAATACTTTGCTCAATATCCTTTATATCTATTCTGATATGAGTATGGGTAATGGTCGTGGTATTGATTAGACAGATAGAGCTTGTAAACCACATAAATAAGATCATCAAAATGCGGGGATATTTTGCAGATAGTGAGATCACTACATGCAGTAGTGTTTTTTTGTCCATGTGGTGTAAGTGCTACTCAATTATAGAAAATCAGGCTTGCATCACAAGTAGCCATGCCAGTCAGCCATGAGTAGCCCATGACTGTGAGCTAATTTTGATTGTTATATAGCAAGTGTCAAAGTTCAATTTTCCTCAATTTCTATTGGTCGAGAGTGTATCACATGAACGTGAAGAAATTCGACTGTCTCCCTGGCGACAAGTCTGGGAGGGCAATAATATGTTGTGGACTGGGAATAACAAAACTGGAAGTCACATGACTGAAAAAATATCAAAACCGGAAACCAGAATCCACCACATTAGCGCGCGCATTTGCAAAATTCATTCTTTCTCTATTTTTTTGTTTTCTTTGACACTTGGTATGATAATAAAGCACTTATTTACTGGGACCTCGACCACTGATGTTTTCCTCAGCTCCGCTTCGGGAAACATCAGCGGTCTCAGGACCACAAAACATACTCTTTCCCTCAGTCCCAGTAAATAAGTGTTAACTATAGTATATGCCAAAAGTTCCATGTACCCTTATAGACCATGTTACAAAGAGAGGCATCCAATCATAATGCATGTAAACATAGTGCCATAGTTTGTTTATAAATAATAGAATATTAATCTGATCATGGCACTTTAGAGCAGATTTGGTATAAGTGGGAAATACCAAGTTGGAAATGACACAGCAAATTCATAGCCATACTGTACTTTTATCTACGTACTACTGTGAGTCAGTACCCTACTGTATGTTTCCCACTTATACTAAAACTTCTCTAATGTCATAGTTTGGTTTTCTTGAAAAATCAAATCATAAAAATCAAATAAAAAAATTATTCTCAAAGTTGGTGACTTTCAAGATTTTTGTCTTTTTATTATTAACATGGTTTGTACACACTTGAAAAGTCCTTGAATTTCAGAGTCTGCCTTGAAAAGTCCTGAAATTTGATTTTTCCTTGAAAAGTCCTTGAATATTTGGGAAAAAGTCCTTTAGAAAATGGAAATAGTCCTTGGATTTTATGGATTTAGGTAGTTTTCATTATTTTTCATGTCAGTTCTCATGTATAAATCCAATAACCCTGGTAACTTCATTTTTATTTTGCAAAAGTAATGCAGGGTGGCCAAAGCATGTGCTTTGGTTATCTTTGTTTCTTGTGAATTAGCAGTTAATTGATCTTTACAGTTCAAAACAAGCCCTCAAGGATTGCTGACTTCTAATAGTAACACAAGATCAAACAGAAACAGTGCTTAAGATGGAAATAATTTGTTTTGTTGTCCTTGAAAATATAACATTTGCCCTTGAAAGGTTCTTAATTTTTTCTTGACAAAGTTGTACCAACCATCTATTAAATTTCATGAGAAACTTATTCATGTCTCACATATTATCTCAAATTTATTTTAGCCCTCAGTCAGAAAGACACACAATAATGGACGTAAACACAAAGAAAATGTTAAATTTTATTATCAAAAATGGATGGAAGAACAAGCTCAGACATTGATTGATCAAACAAGTAAGCTGCTTTTAATTTTCTTTTATATATCTTATTAGTTAATTTTCTTAAAGCTTGTACTTCTCAGTTTAATAATAAAAAAAAGCACCTCAAATTTTATCATGTGGTAATACACATTCCCAAATGTTTCCAAGGGTATTAACTATATTCATAGGTGTTGTCACCTGTGACTGGTTAATCAGTATGTCAAGGAAATATGAACAACAGAGCACCTTTGAAATTGGGCTAAGTTTTAACAGGGATTGCAGTGAACCTTTGAAAGTCTTATAATCATTGTAGATTTGAAAAGAAGTGGGGGGAAGCTATAGTCCCACACACAAGCATCTCCCTCTCCATGGTCGCTGGAAAAATGCTTTTTCATGCCCAAGTGACAAGCATAGTTCCTTTTTCCATACAACATTAGTTTACTCACTTGTTATTTGTTTATATATTGAGTGTTTTATTTCTTCTTTTTCTTCATTTTAGCTGCAGCATACCAAGCTACCTCACAGAAGCCACCAAACATGCCACCACCAGGGATGCCTCCACCAGGAATGATGCCACCTCCCCCTGGAATGATGATGCCCCCTCCAGGTGGCATGCCTCCTCCAGGAGGCCTTCCCTTCCCACCCCCAGGTGGAATGCCTCCACCACCTGGAGGCATCAGACCGCCACCTGGTATGCGTCCACCTATGGGAGACCCTAGAATGGGACCTCCTCCAAATATGAATCAGCATCGGCCACCACCAATGTCTTCAGCATCATGACGAAGGCAACACCAGTCTCTCTCTAAGCTTGAATCATCTTGTGTAAATAGACAGCTACATAGGTTCACAATACTACACGTTTTACTTAACTTGGATTACTGGTATTACTAAAAAATCGGGCTCAAATAGTGCTGTGTATTATATTGAACAAATATTGTTAATGGATGAAATTTCCATTCAATAAACATTAAACATTATTGGGCATTTTTATTACATTAAAGATGTAAAAGCCTGTATAATAATCTGTGTGTTTGTGTTACAAACATCATCTGGAACATTTAGCTCAATAAAAATGAGTCAAACTAAAAGGCAGGTTTTACCTAAACTAACAGGATCTGCAAAACTAAGAACATGGCTTATGGTCTTCTATATGTATAGACTTTATACTTGGTCAGTAACCTTTATCCTATATAACTATGTTGTGATGTTGAAGGCTGCTCTGAAGTTTTAGACAAGACTAAAGTTTAGAGGGTTATTAACCAAAGTAATCTTCTGTGATTGATCCAACATGAAACTAGACATAATTTGATTGATATATATCTGGAAGTGCAAATTCTATTGTTTCAAGGTGTTTTTAGGATCACACATTAACAATAACCATTATAAATTCTAATTTTTTGTTATCTGTAAGTAAGCATTATGCTTAAAATAAAATCAAAGGAACTGGTCATAAAGTACAGGGGGTGGGAGGGCAGGGAAAAAAGAGGGGGGTGGGCCATCATTTTCAAGCATGGGAAAAACGGTGGATCAAGAGGAATCATGCAATACATTGTGGGTTATCACCAATTATTTTCCTTCCCATCAAGGGAGGGGCTATTTTTAATCATGCATGGACCAAAGGTTGGGCCACTAAAATTCATTCATTGGAAGTTTTGATTTTTCCAGCCCACCCTTCCCTCTGTAATTTGACCAGTCCCTAATGTTATAAAGAAATAGGATAGGTTCAGTATTGTATTTAATATTTATTTCATGGTTGGAAAGGTACCCCTGCTAATGTTTGGCAAAATATTAATTTTATTATACCCCTACCAAATTTCTGTTTTTTAGGGCTTCATGAATCGAGGCAAACGTATATCAAATGAACAGTCAGACTAAATAAACAATTCACTGATTGATGGGGTGTAATTTGTGCTACATGGTGTTACGGTCATTTAAAAATATTCTTTATTAACCATAACGACACAGCAAACATTGTTTCTCTAAAGTTTAACAAACTTGAGATTATCCTTTGTTAAAGACGTCAAAATCGGCCTTAAGTGATTGACAGGTTCATTGTTCTATATGATAAATAGGCCTGACCATATGACAATACTTTGCAAAAGTTTGGAAATCGTCTGAAAAACAAAGTATTTGATGCAGCTAAGTCTATATTTATCGATTTTGAATTTAAAAAAAGGATTAAATGTGGTCGTTCCTTTTAGGGTCTGAAATCAGCATCTCAGTTAATTTATGCGTACCTTATAGGGTCATTTTCAAAACCGTCCGTCGAGCTCCCCTACCCACTTTTCAAAGTTGCCTTCCCTCGGGAAATTTATATTTCAAGTCGATAATTTGTTCAAAAGCTAGTACACTTGTACAGCAGTCAGACAACAATGTCCGAACTGTTGGTCATCCCTTCATGTAGGAACGGAGTGTATTGTTATTCAATTTTTTCCATTGTTATCTATTCGTAGCAACTCGTGTGCCGAACTTTTTTTACAATTCATTTCACGTGACGAGTTATGGGGGTCAATCGGTCAATTCATAACCGTTGATGGGGTGCCTGTGGAATGTGTCCCACAGGTAGCCCAGATGACATCAATAAGACAGACATTGGCTTCGGAAATCATTCGATCCAATTACTATTTTTTTATTAATAGTGACTTTCAAAAAGTTTTTTATTTTATTTTTTTATCATGAGTTTTGCGCTTTACTTCGATGATACATAAATGGATCGCTTCTGATTGGCTAATCCAAAAGGATTCAAATAATCGTAATGAAATCTTATTGGTCAATGGTGCTTTCCGTGTCGTTGGTTTATTTGGATTGGCGCACTATGATTGGTCAATAGTTGAACGCAAATTCTTTGAATGAGTTTCCCCAACTGTCGGTACGAAATAGAATCTTTATCGGTTGGTTTGTTAGTGGTCGTGCTGCAAAGACTAAAATTAAATCCTCCTATAAATCATATTTCTTTCAGCCCGATTATTGATTTGAAACTAGGCTTTTCATTTTGACAACCAAAACTTCAACAACGCGTAGTAATTTAGTTTATTTTAAACTAAATTTCTTCAAAATTCACCGAAACCTTACAATTGGAACGGAATTGACTTGAAGCGTTCCAAGTTCATTTTGTGCAAAATGTCGAAAGCTTTAGCTAAGGATAGATATGTTGGTAGGTACAGAACTGATAGGGCTATTGAAGTACCGAAAGCGCCTAAAGAAATTGGTCAAATCATCGAAGATGTCCGATCTGGCAAACGGTACCTTCGTGGACGCTTCCTGGGGAAGGTATGCGACTTGAAGCCGTTTTAAAATTTAAATCCCTTCGAAATTTAGAATCCTTATTCAACAGGCTTCAGTGATTCATTAAATTTCTGTTTCTTTTAGGGAGGATTTGCAAAATGCTATGAGCTCAAAGACATGAGCACTCAAGACGTTTTTGCTGGGAAGATAGTCTCGAAGTCGATGCTAACAAAGCCTCATCAGAAAGAAAAGGTATGACGAATTCTCACGCGGTTTTCGAAATCTTATTCATTATATTTATTCAACCAATTAATTCTATGTTTAATGTTAAACTTTACTATCTTATTTCTATTATTTGTTCGTCCTTAGATGTGCATGGAGATAGATATTCATAAAGGAGTATCTAATCGTCACATCGTAAAGTTTCACCATCACTTTGAGGATAAAGACTACCTGTACATTATTTTAGAGCTCTGTCCTCGAAGGGTAAGTTGTTCTGTTAACTTTTGGAACTAGTTTTTAAGGGTTTTGAATCAGGATTTTTTAATACATTCGTAATCTCCACGTTGTATCTTTTATAAGTAACTAATAAACTAAAAAGCCCGGAATTTGAATGAATGTAGATTCAAATTTCATCAGCTTTTCTATTGTGCGAGGAAATCTTCATTGCACGGCGGAATCTGTTTGTTCTAATCCTAATCTAACCATGGCCACTCTAAGACTTCTTATTTTTTTAACATGTATTTGATAAACTGACATCAATGGGCTTTAAGGAAAAGATACGTAATTTTCTAATGTGTGTTTTATTTCGGAAGTGTCAGTTGACATATTAAATGATAGATATAAAGCGTTCTTAGTAACAGACTTACAAACACTGTTAGAATGTTATAACAACGGCAAACATAATTTCATCCCTTCTCACATCCTAAAAAAGCTAAAGCTAGAACCGTTTGAATTTCACCAATATTATATATTTTTAGAATCAGTTTTTCCTTGGAAAAGGATTAACTTTATTTTATTTTAGTAAGTTCTTTGATGCAGTATTGTAACACCTGTTGACTTGGGAACACTGAGGCCACTGTAAACTTTCATATACATTAAAACATTTTGGCTAGTAGTTGGAACTTTTTCTTGATCGAAAATTAAAATATAAAAATTTTTGAAAAGCTATTAAAGATTAAGATTGCCATATATACGAAATGGGGAGAATAATTCTATGTAAGAGAAATTTGCAAATCAAAATAAAAAACAAAGGTGGTCTACATATTGCAACAGGTGTAATAATACATGTTAAGGCTTCAGGGTGTGGCTGGTTAGAAAAACAATACACAAGGAAGTATCCTCTGCATGTATTCCTTAAAATTCAAAATTTATTCCACGAAAAATAACAAAACTGCTTTATACCAATTCATAGCATTTTACACAATTATTTAAAGAAATACAAAACTCCTTTCCTGTATTTGTTTAGACTAGTTGGAGCCTTGTTTAGAAATTAAGGCAATTAATGATTTCATGTTTATATTTCTATAGAAAGTGTATTGGTTATAGTTTATATAGTTCATCTTTTACAGTGACTACTCTATTACGATAAAAGGTCTTCCTTTTCCTTTGACAAGTAGCACTGTCTTAGAATCTATTCATCCAGTGATCAGAGATCTCCAGGATGAGGTTTTATTTCCTTGTTTATGAAAAACTTTTTGGAAAAATCCAACATGTTTATCTTGATCAGAGGAGAGAATCTTCTATCAATTGGTAGATCTCCTTTTTTTAATTAAAATATTGCCTTAAAAACATATTAGATAATGGTGACAATTATACTAGAAGGAATTAAATAATTGCTAATTGCTTTCTGAGTTCACTTATTGTTTTCTTGCAGTCTTTGATGGAAATGCACAAGCGCCGGGGAGCACTGACAGAGCCTGAAGTGCGTTACTTGATGAAGCAAATTATTGAGGCCTGCCAATATCTGCACAAGAATAAAATCATCCACAGAGACCTGAAGCTTGGAAACTTGTTTCTTAACAATGACATGGAAATTAAACTTGGTGACTTTGGACTTGCTACGGTAGTTAATGAAGGAGAAAGGAAGAAGTAAGTGTGCATGCTGTAAGGATATCTTGCATATTATGTAAAGTCTTAAAGCAACTAAAATTGGTTACACAGTCCTTTGTATTCTCCATTGTCATATGTAATTGCTGAGCAGGTATTTGTCTTTATTCAAGGACTCTTTGTGGTACGCCAAATTACATTGCCCCTGAAGTACTGAACAAGAGAGGACACAGCTATGAAGTTGATGTTTGGTCTCTTGGCTGTATATTGTAAGTTTAAAGAATTTTGAATAAATTTATACATTTAATTATTACACACTTATGAAATGTTATGTATAAAACATGAATTTTAGCCAGCTGGTGTGTGATGAACAATACTTCCTTTATTATTGATTTGTCAGGTACACATTGTTAGTTGGAAAACCTCCATTTGAAACTTCGTCCTTGAAAGAAACTTATGGCCGAATCAAAAGAAATGAATATTATATCCCTTCCAAAGTCCAACACCCAGCACAACTTCTCATCATCAAACTCCTTCGACCAGATCCATCAACCAGACCTACAATGGCTGAAATACTTGAAGACGAATTCTTCCAAGGATACATGCCTTCACGCCTTCCTGTCAGTTGCCTGACCATGCCGCCTAAGTTTGCATCATCCTCGAACCTAAGCACTTTAGTATCAAGGAAGCCTTTGCTGGAACTCAACTCACATGACACAGGGCCAGTTCCTGTTAGTAAGAAGACAGACCCATATTCAAAGAGAAAGTCATTAGGAATAAGAGTTGTTGGAACAGAGAGTACCATGGTACAACCTGGTGAAGCCATTGCAGAAGAGGTGAAGAAAGAAGAGGAAGATGGTAAGCAACATTATTATTGATGTCATTTGTGTTGTGTATATTAACGGCACACAGTATGTCCCATTTAAGTGGGATAATTTTTTTTCTGATCCTTGCTGTTCAATGATAGCATAAAAGCAAACATCCAAGCTTCTTATTTCATTCTATTTGTTTTTAACAAACCATAATGTCTTTACATTTTCAGAAACACCCAAGGACTATTACCTTTCAAGCCTGCTTCGACAACTGACATCTTGCCTTGATAGCAACCCACATCTAAGAGCCAACAGAAACTTAGGTATGGAGTGTATACTGTTACATACGAGTAACAAGACAAACCCAGCAGTACACTAGAACTTAGTTTAATTATTCCCTAAGTCAAAGTGACTTACAATTTAGTAAGCAAACTCTAATGAGTGAGTAACCTAAACTCAGCCATAACTACCTAAAGTTTTAGTCTCGCCTGATATAGCCTGAGTATCTTTTGAGTAGCACTTGCTTGAAAGACTTGGTTTTCTTCTTCGGTATCAGCTTTCTTGTAAACTCACTATGGAATTCTCTTGAAACTTAACTCTAAACTCACTGACTAACGACTTCTACTGTTTCCTATTTATATGTTTTACATAGATTCAAGAATTTTCTAAATTACGTAATGTTCTATTTTTAAAACGTTCTAGTGTAATCTAAATGAACTAATGTTCTATTTTTAGAATGTCTAGAATATTCTATTACAACAATAGTTTTGTCTTTCTAGAACCTTCCAGAACTCATTACCATATTTCCTAGACAGTCTAGAATTATCTGTTTGCGTAATGGAACTTTCTAGAATTACTAAGGGTGAGAATAGGCACGTCGACCCTCATAACAATACTACCAAATTTATTTAGTTACTCGATTTGCCCTTCATCATCGCAGACCACTGAAAGATGCATTCCCTCTTAGAGGGGGAGAGGGTTTTATAAACTGTCACCATTAAGTAACATAGATGTTTGTTGTCTGTCCAAACTTTAAGCAGCTGACAGAAAAATATGAGTTTTGGTAACATGCCATAAACCAATGCAACAAATTATCTGTTTTAATAGATGTAATTACAACAGCTCATCCTGCAATGAGATAATCTTTTGTTTTAAGAATCATTCAAAGGCTAATGCATGATGGCTTATTTTCATCTCATCTGCATGCACTTAGAATCTCATTTTCAAAACAACCACCAGTTTTTGATTCTTTAGTTGTTGAGGGTTATGAGCTCGAAGTAGTTAAATCCGCTAAGCTCCTGGGTATTACTATAAGTAGTAATTTAACTTGGAATGAGCACATTGATAATGTTATAAAGAAAGCTAATAAGAGAATCTATTTCCTAATTCAATTAAAACGGGCCAGGGTACCCGCACAAGATTTGGGTTTATTTTATGTCACCTGTATTAGATCGGTCATTGACTATGGGATAGTAAGCTTTTATCACTCTCTACCACAATATCT
>WUAP02186222.1:0-22265 GCA_015163945.2 Stichodactyla helianthus | reverse complement strand
TCGATTGGTTGATATTTTCACATGTGAAAAATATCGTATTTTTACGTGTGCTGAGATACGACATTTCTCAGTGGTAGTGTAAAACACTGTAGTCTATATAATAAATACCTATTTCTGAACTATACTCGCCAACATGGTGAGGTGTCAATAATCAGTCCATCATCATCATCATCAAAAATAAGGATATCTTATAACTTGAATTTTCCTTACATTTTTGATGAACAAGACTTAACAAAAGAGGCACATGCTGTGACTTGCTACACACTACTACAGTTGACATGATTTCCCCTTGCTATTATGGACCATCATGATGATAGCAGTGGCCATTATGGTTTAACAATGTACTGTCCAATGATTGATGATGGTGAGGAGGAGGGAGATAGAGGGGGAGGAGGGGGGGGATGGAGGAGGAGGAGGAGGAAGAGGAGGGGGGATGGAGGAGGAGGATGGTAACAATAACAGTCCCACATTTTTTCATCAGGTAAAGCCTCACGATAAGTATATTATAGAGGTAAAAAGTCTCTCAGCAGAAGAAGAAAACCAAGCTTTATATGAGATCTCTGTTATGGATACCCAAGAATCCTTCAAAGAACAACCCATTGAGTTCATCAGCACCTTAACAGGCCAAAAGAATATTGTCTATGTTACTTACAAAAGAACTGGAGGTGTACCTATCATCGCCATGGCAACATGTTCCAACCCTGCTGACCCTCGGTGTCTGAAAGTTGAGAAAGAGGTCCATTGGAGGCGATTATTTTTGTCCTTATTAGGTGAAACGAGTGCCTGGTTCATTGGATTCTCTGTCATCGTTGGTCTCATCATATTACTGCTTATCTTCTGCTGTAGTGACCGTGCCAGGGGAACTCAGCCAGCACAAGGACCTTATCAACCCTATGCTCCTGGAAGCCCCTACCCAGGAAGCTCCACGGGTACCCCTTATCAGGGTACACCATATTCATCTGGGGATTCTGTATATGGATCTCCTGGGGCTCATTATAATGCAGATGGGTCCAGTAGCCAACGTAGAACAAAGTTCATGAGATCTGAAGTCAAACATCGAGTGACTAAGACAGCGACTGAGGACGAGGATAATGGTAGGGTAGGTGGATCTCCTGGATCTACCTCATTAGGACGTTATTCTCCTACTTACCCTAGAGGATTGTACAGTGTCACACAATAGTTTACAGGACAGGGAAGCTAGTGAATGTGTGAGACTATGATAGTATCCATTCTATGGAAATGAGCATCCTCAAGAAGTGGAGGAGTTAGAGTATTAGACAGTCCTTTGCTCTTTTTGCTGGACTTGGTTTAAACAATTGGATCATGACACTATTTATATTTAACAACATTAAAGATGCAGTCATCCATGATAGGATGAATAGCCATGCACAATACGATACACTTTGTTGATATAATACTGATAAATTTCTGACTATACTGAGACATAGAGCAGATTTCGTATGATTGTGAAAAGGTCGCAAGATGTCCAAGGCGTGGCAAGGCACAGCAAAATTCTAGAAAACATCATGGTTGTCGCAAGACACGCTTTACAGTACTGACCATGCCACGACCTTTTCACAGTCATACAAAATCTGCTCTAAACAGTCAACTAGCTCATTGCTAACTGAATTCAACTTTAAATCATAGACCTGGACTCCCTATTTGTAAAGGAATTACACTGATGCTTGTAAAGGAATTGTAAAAGTTGAAGCACTTGGCTTGTGCTCAAAATTTGTTAAGCATTTTGTTATTTTGAGGAGTACCATTACAGAAATTGGGCAAAATATCAGATGAGTTTCTTGCATTTGCCTGTGGTCTGGGAATCACAGCCTGCAGACTTTTTGTATCAATGCTCTATTAACTTCACTTTTCATGCAAAGAACTGTTGCATCTCTAGCACAGTCTTTTGTATGTTGTAAGAATAAACTCTTCTCCTCAGAGATGGGTTGGCCAAACATCATTTATCCACCAATGGAATTATGCTGTCAGAGCACTTCGTAACTTAGATTTTTTGTGCACTCTTTGCGCTATAAAGAACAAAAGCAAACACAGCCATTTCTCAGCATAAAACTAATAATTTTGTATATTAACTGTTTTTCCTTTGTCATGCTCGAATGACAGCATTGTTATTTTTGGAACATATATGATATGTTATAATAATGACGTTTCAAATCTGACGTTTTATTTTTCAATTAAAATTGGTGTGCACTATTTTTGCTAGTTACATTAGAATGTTATATAATCTATATCACTAATTTAACAGAGACTGTACTTAGAACTCAATCAAATATGTCACAGGTAGACTAAATGTTAGATAAAATGTAGAAGCATAACTTAAACTTAGATAGTATTCTAATTGTTTTGTGTGTGTTGTGTTCATATTTGCTATTAAAGAGTAAATCATACATTGTTCATAGGTTTGCTAGAAAGGTACTCTTGATTGCTTGTTTGAAGGATTGTTCACATCTTCTATAGGAGCATGTATTTCTAAAATGTACACTAGTCAAGGGTGGTTATCAGTTTTTGTGCCAGTGTTAAAGGGGTACTTGGATGAAAGTCAATGAAAATTGAAAATGACTTGAAACTAAGCTAAACCTATCTATACGGTCCCAATAATCACCATGAAGCAAACTTTTCTTCACATCCAATAGAGTGATAGAGATTGTCAAGTTTTTAGCATCTAAATTGTGAGTAAATAACGTCATTTACTCCTTCTGCATATTCAGTTCTTTTAGGTTTTAAACCAAAAATTTCTCTGTGATGGTGAGCTTAAAATGTAGATTTTTGGCAGAGAGTAGCTAGTTATTTAGCTATATTCATTTTCATATAGAAATAATCAGTTTTCAATTTTCATGCAGGTGGGCCATGTTTAGGGGTGCGCCACTTATATAACTAACTACCTCCACCCCTCCCCTAACTTTATGAGCAGTCTCTTATAAAAGATCTTTCCTGAATTCATTTGAATAATCATGAAACATGACAATCAATCCTATCCCTCCCCTCTCCCCAAAAAAATGAAAGAGCCACACTTACACAAAAATATTTTTTATTTTTTTAACTCAGCTTTTCAGCAAACCAAACTACTGGATTTGACATCTAATAAAATATCAATATTTCATTAATCACTATTACAAATGATACCATTTGATGTTGTAATTTCTGAAATAATTTAATATTTTGAAACTTCATAAAATATTCAATTCTTTCATTATTTATTTCTAGTGGAAATTCTGATGCCATTTTAAGCACCTTTCCACAAAACCTTAGAATCAATTATCTGCAAGAAAAATAATTTTCAACAAATTTTCTTGGACCTGTTATGTGTCATCTGTGTAATTGCACTAATATAAGAATCTATAGTGATACTGCATCATGAATCAATAATGGTACAACTCTAATTTCATTCTCTAAATGTTTTGCAAAATTTGTGTCTGATTTCTTACATAAAGCTAGTTTCAAATCATAGTTAGTAATTTTTAATATTTTGATGTATCAACTCAATTAGATATTAAATTATGAAAACAAAATTAATATATAGTACAAACACTAAAAAAAACAAATACTACTGAAGAGTTCTAATTAAATTATGCTAATTCTATATTTTCTATTGTTTAATTAGTCTTACTTAATTACTAAGCAGTGCAAAGTAATTCACACATACCAGTAGTTTGTACTCATAAAAATTACTAATAAATTAAATATAATATTTCAACAACTTTAAAAGTCAAATTCCTTTAAAAAAATTAAATTAAGTGTATGTGACCAAACATTAAGAAAGCAAGCAAATAGTTCTGTCTATTACCTTTTGCATTCAATAGACCCTTTCAGCTTCGTTGTTTGTTTACCCATTTCAGACCATGTGATGTCACTCTTGGGAAATATTTCTTTCTTATGTTGATAAGTTAACATTTTCATAATAAAAGAACGATTCCCAAGAGAATGCCACGTGGTCTGAAATGGGCAATTTGCATACGAAGCTGAAAGGGTCTATTTTGATACTTAGAGTGGATTTCATATGAAAGAGAAATGAAATCATATGGTGAATTTGTAGCTGTACCATACTGTGCTATACTGCACCATGTTGTCATTGGATAATAGTCTATTATATGACCTTTTACCAAAATGGCAGCTGAAATTTCAAATAATTTAAAATTAGAAACAAATACCAGCACTAGAAAGAGCACCTCAACTTTAGACAACCTGCAAAGATTCATTATGTTAGGTGTTATAGTGGCCTAGAAAATATTTTTCTAAAATTGCCAAATTCACAGAGAAATGTATATCTGGGGGTATGACGTGACCCCAAAAATGCATTTCTCTGCAAATTTGGCAATTTTTGAAATGTATTTTCTCAGCCACTATAACACCTAACAATGAATAATTGCAGGTTTACTAAAGTTGAGGTACTCTTTCTAGTGCTGGTATTAATTTTTTACTCGGTTAAATTTCTACTCATTCAAATTTGCGGCCGCCATTTTGGTAAAAGGTCTATTCACATCAAAACATAAGGAAGCCATTTCAGGGTTACTGCATACCGTACCGTGTACGTGCTGTAAGTCAGTACTGTACGTTTCCCACTCATATGATAACCATTCTTTTGGGAAGCCATTTCAGTGTTACTGCATACCGTACCATGTACGTGCTGTAAGTCAGTACAGTACGTTTCCCACTCGTACGATAACCATTCTTATGGGAAGCCATTTCAGTGTTACTGCATATCGTACCGTGTACGTGCTGTAAGTCAGTACCATATGTTTCCCACTCATACGATAACCATTCTTAAGGGGAGCCATTTCAGTGTTACTGCATACCGTACCTTGTACGTGCTATTAAAGTTTGCCATACAGTCAGAAGAACAGCTCTAAATTATAAATACAAAACTAACATTCAAAACTTAATAAATAGTAAAGAAAAATAAGAGTGGTGAACAAGTATTAAAATCAAAAATTGTCATGGCAAAGTGTCTCTAATTGAAATGGATTCACTTAATATTCATTTGTTATTCATAGCTGGCTTTATGCATGGACATATATACACATCAACCTCTTCCATGGTTACACCCCATTCTTCAAATTCACTATCAATATTTTTCAAACAAAATTTTACCTAACTTAACCATGCAATACAGTGAAATATAAACAAATTTTCAGCAGTTGGTTATATTTATCAAAGCAAAGTTAAAATATGCAGATTTCTTCTTTGTCCAGGGTCAAATCAGCATAATCACCATTATGGTAGTTATCTTCGTTCTCTGCAGTGTGGTAACAGAACTGTTTTTGAGGGGAAACGTAATGCTCAAAAAAGCAGCATTTCTCAAGGTGGGCTGCCATTCCTGGACTATTGGAATGAATCCAGTTATCCACTGATGAAAACGATGTTGAGAAAAACCATTTCTGAAAAAAAAGTACCCCATACATTTTACATTTTTATTGACCTGCTTTTTTTGAGGCACAAAAATATGACCTGAATTTTTATCCATTGACTCCATTAAAAGTACCCTCCCCAATAGCCCACTTTATTTTGATTGAGGGATATTATATATTATTATATCCACATCCACTGGATATGAGCAATCGTGCGCTCTGATTGGTTCCTCTACTACTAGGATATCAGCTCATATCCCGTGAGTAGAGAAGTAATCAAAATGGCGGAGAGTTTCGCTGACGTTATTTCATTTTTTTAACTTGAAAATAATTAAAATTTCTATATTTCTGACAATCCAATGGATGTAGATATAATAAAACAATTATTCCACTCAATCTCGTCGTACATGGCTAATAGTCAACTCGGTGGTGCGCGCCTCGTCAGCTATGAGCTCATGTACGACTCGATTTCATGGAATAATTGTTAAAGATCTCAATCAAGGCTCTGGGGAAACAAAAGAATTTAATTACCATTATTTAATTTTTCTCTCAGAGTCTTTATCCAGATCTTATGATGTGTAAAAACTCAACCAAAATAGCTAAAGTGGGGTATTACCCCAGTGGGTTGGGTAGAAAGCCCCTCCTCACCTCAAACCCTGATTTGTATCAGCTGCCATACATTCCTAATAAATACCATTTCTCATAATTTTTGTGCATTCAATTTCTTTTTAAATAAACCCAGCCATAGAGAAATTGAAATTTATCAATTTCATTATGATAAGCTAATGTTTTTGTATACCTTTTGTCTTATTTGCCATGACCACAGACCATTGTCGTAGATCCTCTTCTCCCATTCCAGTGTTACCATTCCTTTTCTTTCCACTATTCGCTGGCTCACTTCACGCAGTGTTTTACTTGTACGTGAAAAATTACACAGACTAAAACCATCTAGCATCTCTGCAATCATCTCTAAAATCTCTATTGGCAATGAACTGAGATAGTCTGTGTCGGTATTTGTGTACACCTGATGAGGACAATGCGGCGAAGGTTCTTTCATACCCTGAACACAAGGTCTGATTCCAAAGCTGCCGAGATCTTGGTTAAAAACAACCTGTCCGCATTGATTTCCAGGTAGAAGCCTGTGATGGACAAATGTACATCCATATTGTGCCAGAGGGCAGCGCTGTTCAAGCCAGCCATTTAACCCTCCATGGATCTCACTATGGACATTCTTGAAATGCGAACCATACTCGGTCCTTCTCAATACCTCATTACAAGGAATTGAATACATTGGGAGCTGCTTCTGAAATTTCGGTAAAGTCTCCAGCATCACGTTCAAGCCTAGAGACTCCTCCAAATAAATATCTACAAATTTTGGAGGATTAAAGAAGAGTTTTGGGCTTTGATTTGGTAGGTCTTCTTTGGGTAAACTTTTATTCTGAGACAGGCCTAAGCCAGAACCACTTGAAAGGTCATAAAGTTCATTTTGATAAATTTCGCGCGATTGAAAAGACTCCACGTTTTTAGGAGAACACGTTATATGTTCTTGTATTTGTGAGCTTTTTTCGTTTTCAGGAATAAAGCTTTTGGAGACTTCTTCAGCCCCACGTGTATTTGATAAAGTGTCAAACCTTAATTGCCGTGCTTGGGATTCCAGCAGTGAAAGATCCTCGCCGCTAGTCTGATCAGCAGTGTTTTCAGTACAAATTTCGTTTTCGGGTTCCGTTGTATTTATTTTCATTTCTTCCTCTTCTGCCCGTAAAATATCATCGTCTGAGTTCAGAGGGTTTCCTCGCGGTTCTAACTTGGATTTTAAAGTTTTCATTCGGTACTCTAAAGATGACAAAGCAACAGCCATGTCAATCTGTGTGTTTAATTGTCTGTGGTTTCTTTCAGTATCGTCCGCATTGCCCGAACTAGCTCTGTAATTATTAAGTCTTAAAATATCGACTTTTGCTTTTCCTTTGCGAAGGCGTTTTCTAAAGACGTCACCGAGGATCTTTTGATCTCGTAAAGCCAGTTCGACGTCAAGTTGGCCTTTGACGAGGACAGGGTTTGGTTGAAAAAAAGGAACCCAGCTTAACCGTGATTTGGAATAAAGTGGATAACGATTCCACTCCATTGTGCAAAACACCACACTCGCAGGACAGACAGCCAGATGTTTTACGATTCTCTCTCTTTGTAATCTCATGGGGCAACCATAAGCGGCGTTAGAACATGGAACGATCGCCTTCGAACAAACAAACACATGATCGTCTAGTTTACACTCGTGCATTCGAAAACAGCACCCGGCAGGACAGAAAACCATTCTACAGCCCTTAGAAATCGAACAGTTCTGTTTGATGCACGTGGAACAGTGTTCATGAGCATTGATGTCCATTTTGGTATCTCTGTATAGCCTCTGATCAGATGTTCAACGTGTTAAAGGTCTTTAAAGTAATACGTAGTATACTCCTGTTCTTTTCTTTGTGTTGATAAACTTATTTACTTCGATGGAGAACACCGCAAACCAAAAGTACCGCAACACATCCCCACCCATCAGCCTTTGCGATGTCTTTATCTCTTTTCATTTATTCATTTATTTATTCATTCATTCATTCATTTATAATTTGAGAAATTTTTTAGTTAATTAATTATCTAGATCAATCAATTAATTAATTTTATTCATTCATTTATTTATAAATTAACTAATTAAATTATTTATTCATTTATTATTTATTTATTTATTCATTTATTCTTTTATTTTAGTCATTCGTTTATTGTTTTATTTATTTGTTTATTCGTTTATTCATTTCTTCGATTTTTCATTCATTCATCCATTAATTAATTATCAATTAATTGATTGATTGATTTTTAATTAATTATTTATTTATTTATTTAAGTACTCTCGCAAATCTCTTCATACTATCAAATTAATAGCATCCTTTTGTCTCATTTTTTCCCTAATTATTTTCCCATATTTCTGCTATCAAAATTCAAGTTTTCAGAAATTCGAAAAAAAAAAATGTCTTATATTCAAAATCGAAGAATAATTGTCTATAAAATTTGAATAAAAGAATTGTTTAGGATTTGAAATATTTGGAGTTTTTGGAAACCAAAAGAGAAAAGAAAGAATCGAAAGAAAAAAAGATTAAAATAAGTTTTTTCCATCATACCCAGAATGCCTCACATTTCCTATGACGTCATTCTGCCATGGCGGCGGAAGGAAGAGTTGAAAGTGAGCTAGTGACTCCACAACAAATGAATTTTTCACACCATTTTCTCCAATAATCTTGTCTTTTTACGCCGTAAATCGAGAGTTTAATCATCAAAGATGACTCTTATGGTATTTTTTGGCTGTGCTTTGATTGCTTTTGGCCCAGCTTGTGCCATGTTTGCTGTCACTGTAGCAGGAGATGCTCAACAAGTCATCGTTTTTATCACAAGGTTCGTTGTTTGTCAGCTCTTATTCTTCTATTCTAGACCAAATTCCTTCGTTGAGATAATAGTTATTCTTTAACTACTAAAGCAAACCTTCCTTCATTTTTAACGACGAACGATTCTAAAAACATAATTTTTCAGAGATTTTTTTAGCCAAACTTTTACATTTTGAGGCTTTAAATTTGATGACTTTAAAACACATCCATCGATCGGAAATAGCTGATATGGTGGTATTTTATTGTTTCGCTTTTATTATATTACAGTGCCTTTTTTTGGTTGGTATCGCTTCTAATATCATCGATTTGGTGGATGGTAGTATCTCCCCTCAAGAACCAACTAGCCTTTGGAATTACGTTTTCTGTTCTATTCCAAGAACTATTCCGCTTAGCTTACTATTTTCTGATAAGGTTAGTATAACTAATAAATATATGATCATGTAACCTATCATTGAAAATGAAGGTATCTACTTCTGATGGCCTTCTTTGAGATAAGCTTAATTTTAACTTTGAAAAGTTGGTGTTTTTCAACCATTCTCAAGAGGATCAAAAGACAAAGGAATGGCAGCCATGTTGGTGGTGCAAAAGGACCTAATGAGAAATATTTTGTTAAATACCACCAACATGGCAGTGATGACGTGTCACATCCCAACTGAAGAATACTGTATGTTGACTATGCTCTCAGTTTTGAAGCTTTACTACCCTGTGAGCAACCCTCTGGGCTGCTATGCAGACCAAGGCTTTATAAGTATAGGCTTTATTACTGTATAGACTTGAGTATAGACAGTATGCAGTTATTCCCACAAGGATAAAAATCTCTGATGAGCTCCCCAAACCCCCTTATATATGGGAGCCCCCTTGGTTTCCATGTCACTAGTAACCATTGGTGATCATTTTTATCTGTGTATACATGGTATTTTCTAATCAAATTGTTCATTCTTTATAGAAAGGCAGATGAAGGCCTTCTATCAATGATCAATAACCAGTCACCATTAAGGAAACACAGGATTGCATATGGTAAGAAATTGTTTAATAAATAAATAAATAAATCTTTTTATGAGAATTGATTTTGAACTGCGGTGAAATCGAAGTTTTGAATGGTGATCGTCGCAGTGAAATATATTCAATCTAAGCAATTGAAATAAATGAATACCCGAAAAAATTTCGGGCTTCAACGGGATTCGAACCCATGACCTCCACGATGCCGGTGCGGTGCTCTACCAACTGAGCTATGAAGCCAACCCATGTTCTTATAAATCTTTTTATTTAAGTGCCTAGTCATTCTAGCACTTCTGCACTAGTTGGGGACCCTATCACTCACACACACTACCACTACATTAACTGTTTTAAGCATACAACTCTCAGCTCACATATTGATCTTTATGGAGGGAGGAAAACTGGAGAACCTGGAGAAAAGACTTTGTGGCAAGGGAGAGAACAACACATCTAACAAAATCTACACACATGTCTAGCATCCACAGGGCTCGAACAAGGGACCTGACCCATTGGACTCATAATGGCGAGAGGCAAAGGTTTTACCACTATGCCACCCACTTATGTCTATTAAACTCTCTTAAATCCTATTGTATAATACCCTTTTTGTTCAGTTGCTGGTCTAGGGTATGGTATAATTAGTGGACTGTTTGCCATGGTTAATGTACTTGCTGATATTACTGGACCAGGATCAATGGGTCTTAAAGGAGACCCACAGAACTTCCTTATTGTTTCTGGTAAGTTAAGAATGAAGTTCTAAAGTTCTACCAGTATACAATTTTAATGAACCCTCCATAACAATAATTTCTTTCTTTCTTTCTTTTTAGCCTTCTTGACTTCCTGTTTTGTCTTGTTGAACACGTTCTGGGGAGTGATATTGTTTGAATCATTTGACAAGAAAAAGAGATGGCTGAACCTTGGAATTGTTGTTTTCTCTCATCTTTTTGTCTCTTTAATGGTAAGTTTATTTCTTTTTGTCTTAATAAAAATAGAACATAACAGAGGAATGAATTCTGTATAATACAACATGCATTTACTGTAAGAGTTTCATGCAACTGCTCTGGGCACATTTTCAAGACACAAAAATGTTAGACGAAGTCATAAGAAATGCCTAAGGGACTGGTTGTAAAGTAAGAGGCAGGGTTGGACTGGTAAACTAAAATTTATGAAGGTAGTTATTTAAGTGGTCCACCCCTTTTCTTAGTGTTGATTTAACATGGCCAACCCCTTAAACACTGGCACAAAAATTGATAACCACCCTTGACTAGTGCTCATTTTCTCTTGACCCACCCTTATTTACAGACTGGATAATTGATAACCACCCTTGACTAGTGCTCATTTTCTCTTGACCCACCCTTATTTACAGGCTGAATAATTGATAACCACCCTTGACTAGTGCTCATTTTCTCGACTCACCCTCATTTACAGGCTGAATAATTGATAACCACCCTTGACTAGTGCTCATTTTCTCGACTCACCCTCATTTACAGGCTGGATAACTGTGGCCCATCCCCCTCTTTTTACTAGCCAATCCCCCTTTACTTTATGACCAGTTCCTAAATTCAAATGCAATGGGCTTTAGCCACATGGTAGCCATGTTGGTTAAAACATGTTCCCCCCCCAATATGGCCTCACATTCAAAAACTTCAGAACGAGTTTACATGGGAAGAACAAAAGTTTTCATTCCTTTGGGAATAAACATGGCTGACGTGTGATTAAAGACCATACAACAAGCTTTACAATAAACCTGGTAGTCATCTTTTTATTGCATGAGCATCCGCACAAAGCAATTGATGAATTTATACTTTTGCAGTTGATGCTCAATGTCTGACTGTTAAATTAAAATTTATGAAGGTAGCTATTTAAATGGCCCACCCCTTTTCAGTTACAATTGCAATCAATTATACTTGGGTTGTGTAATTTTGAATATGGTTTTAATTGAATTTGGGAATGTCCATTGTTTGATTCTGTTACGTTTTATTTTTCAGACACTGCTGAATGCCAAGGGTAACTACCTGGCAACATTAATATCGGCATACCTGGTAATGATTATAATGGGGATTATTGCCTTCAAGTCAGCTGGTGGAAACCTTTTTAATGTCTACAGGGTAATAACAAGAAAAACACAATCTGATTACAATGTGAATAGTCAATAAGGAGATAATTATTTTTATTATATCCACATCCACTGGATACGAGCAATCACACACTGATTGGTTCCTCTACTACTAGTATATCACCTCATATTCCATGAGTAGAGAAGAAACAAAATGGCGGAGCATTTCGCCGACTTTATTTATTTTTAAACATGAAAATAATTAAAAGTTTTGAAATAAATGTTCACTGATTATGGCGACAGCATCACCAAAACATGTTTAAACTAAAATCTATCATGCTTCTATTTAAAATAATTAAAATTCTATATTTCTTACAATCCAGCGGATGTGGATATAATAAAACAATCATTCCACTCAATCTGGTCTTACATGGCTAATAGCCGACTTGGTGCTGCATGCCTTGTTGGCTTTGAGCTTATGTACGACTCGATTTCATGGAATAATTGTTAATTTTTTCATTATACTCCCTTTAGTGTTTCAGCCACAAATTAAGAAGGGTTGTGCAGGTCTGTACACACGCACAAATCTTCAAAATCTTTAGACAGTAGTTTGAAGCTGCTTTTTGTTTTCCATTTACATCTGTCAACATGTTTTCCCAACAAGTTGTGGCTCATGCATAAAAATCATGTGACTTGAGTATTAAATGTTTGTGAATAGCTGAATGTAGTACATTTTTTAACTGGGTATATTCCTGCGATTCTCAATATTCTACGAACTCAGTAGTTGCAAGCTGCCTGTTGGAATTTGTTTTTTCACTGCCACCAATCAAAAATGTAAAAGCTGCCTACTGATTATTTTTGATTGACGGCAGTGAAACCATTTTTACAACAAGCCATTGAAATGTCAGAGTTTGCAGAATATTGAGAATTGCAGTAATAATTATCCTTGTATTACAGTCCTACATGTATGGGTTTTTTTTTCCTATCCTCCTGGGCTTTGCCCCAAAAATGGCATTAAATATTTAAAGTATATTACCAGTACTTTCTTGATTGACTAAGTGTAAATATATCCTAATTTTTGGTACTGCCAATATTACATAAATTATTTCAAAGAAAGACTGTGACAAGACAAATATACATTTAATTTGTTTTACTTATTCCCAAGAAACAAAGAAAATGACTATGAATCAGAACCAGTTTCCAAAAGGTTTTTTTTTCTTGGAGTCCTGTTTGGAATTGTGGCACCTTTGCATATTTATTTACTTTTTGGACAGGATCAGATTTCTTCTCCTCCTGGACTTTTATGAGGAGAAAACCAGCTTATTCTTAAATGTACTAGGATTCCTTTATCATAACTGTAACTATGTAATTTCACATTTAAAAAATGAGAAGCCATTTCAGTGCTACTACGCATTGTACTGTGCATGTATCATGTTTCCTACTTGTACAAAACCTGCTTTGTTGAACATCAGCCTTATAAGAGCCAGCCTACCTTCCAAAGAAAACATCATTCCTGGACTAAAACTGTAGCAGAGTTTGGAGTCACACAATCATGCTTTTCAGGAGTTAATAAACAAGAAATCTAATTATGCTGGAAATAGAAAAGTCAACAAGCAAATCTCTATGCTTAATTGAGGTACAATATAATATATGTACATTCCAAAATGGTTTTAAAGTCCTTTTACAATGTGTGGGGAAAAACTGTTCTTTAACTTGCAATAAAAGGGTGGATTTACAGTACTAGAGGTCTGTTTTAATTTGCAGGTGGGTCTGTCACATCCACCAACAAGAATATTGAATCTTCCACAATGTAGCTCTTGCTCATTAGTGTTTTATGCGGAACAAAATTAGCAAAACCAAGCATACCAGCATTGGGCTTTGAGGTTGGTCTTTCAAAACACTGTGGATAGCGAGCCAAGGAATCTTTGCTATGGGCTGTCCTCTTAATATTCTTTCTGTTTTTCACTATCTTTTTCTGGTCCACAAGAGTAAATGTTATGTCCTTAACAAATGGCCAGGGTAATAAGGCATCATATTCACCTCGTAAAATTTGAGTGTATACTGACAAGTGTTCTGGATACTCACGCCTGTCACCATTTGGATATAAAATGACTCTGAGTTTGTATCCATGCTTTTCTGTGTAAAATGGATCACTGTAAAGGACATGAGTTCCACCTTCTTTAGGTTTCTGCAACTTTTTTTTGATATTGCTTATTTTCCAGACAAAATTGTTTGGAATAACTTGGCCTCTCATCTCAGACACTGTCTTCTTTAATTTTTCATTTTCATCTTGCAGCAAAGAGAGGTGTTTTGACATTGCTGCATTGTCACCTTCAAGAATAGAGAGGCGCTCTGACATTGACACATTCTTCTCTTGAAGTGTCTTAAGCTGGTCTGAAGCAAGGGCCAGACACTTGGATGTCAAACCAAGATGATCTTTTATGTCTGTTTCCATGTGGTCATCCCACTTCTTATCTTTTCTCTGTGCCTTTAAAAGGAAAAAAGTACTTCCAGCTTATATACTGGAAAAATCCCTTATCTACTGGTATTTGGTTTTAGGCAAGTTTGATTCAAAATTTATTTCATCATCTGCTGTTTATTAATGAACTGACTCACTAATGAACATCTTTTGATAATCACATCAACTTATCCATTTTCTTATTCTCCTGCATGGTCTTAATGAAGGTATTAACCATTTGTTGATCTCTTTAAAGCAGCCCCCTTTACTGACCCCTCAGTTCTTAAAGACTAGAGCCAGAATTCCATGCTTTCCTCAGACCATATACAACGAAAATCACCAAACTGCAGAATGGGACTGAATTTTTATATTGTGACCACACCTACTTTCTTTGATAAATTCCACAAATTCCTTAGATGCGACACAAGTAGTT
This sequence comes from Stichodactyla helianthus, assembly GCA_015163945.2. Taxonomy (NCBI): domain Eukaryota; kingdom Metazoa; phylum Cnidaria; class Anthozoa; order Actiniaria; family Stichodactylidae; genus Stichodactyla; species Stichodactyla helianthus. Next base: position 7,546 of record WUAP02186222.1, on the reverse strand, counting down.
AGACTAGATGTAAACAAGGAAAACAGAAAATATAAGTTCAAAATCGAACATAACGAAGAAAAGGATAAAGAAAAGTGGATGAAATTATTCTTAGACAAATCTTCTATGACAGGAATAGATTTTGGAAATTTCTATGAAAAATATGAAAGAGAAGTGCTAATTTTTCCCATCAACGGTTAAATATTTAGACGGTATTTAGAAACACATTCCTTTGTGTTTTTTTGGTGGAGTCCCAGACGGTTGTGGGCGGCACCATCATACGAATTTTCCCGACGATTCCACAGTTTGGTGATTTTCGTTGTATCAGATTGATGATCTGAAAGGAAATAGGCTATTTGCATTAACAGGTCATGTTACTTCAACCCGCTTAAATCATGCACCAAAGTCAAAATGAATTCCAGAAATGGAAAGAACATCTCAGTATTAGTATCAGCATCTCAGAAGGTGAACTTTCAGCTCAAAATGTTTGACACAGGAGAAATGGCATAAAATATAAAATTGATAGAAAAATGTACTGGACTGCATGAGCTTCCTGTCCAGTTTGCACATTTTCCAATACATGTACAAATCCTAATAAAATTTTCACTTTTATATATTGTACTATTTCTCATCTGTTAAACATTTTGAGCTGAAATTTCACCTTCTTACTAATGTCAAGATGTTTTTTCCAAAGTTCATTTTGCTATTGGTGCTTGATTTAAGATCACATGACCTGTTAGTGCAAAAGGCCTAGTTGTGAGTCAACACGATACAGTTTTGGTTCAAGACTTAACTTACCATGAATTGACATCCAAATTGCTGATAGATACAAGGTACCCAGGCTAATGGACATTCATTGATTATGTGATCTGACACCTTGAAAAAGTAAATTCAGTCACAATGAATTGAGCTTACAACACCACTACCTTCTGTTTTAGGAGCAAAACCAAAAAACAACAAAAGCAAAGACAAAAAAATGGACAATCTCACAGGTGCAAAAAAGTGAAGAAATTAATTGAAAGATGAGAACTAAAGAAATAACTCCTTGAACATAGGATCAGATACTAGCTACATAAGATTGTAGTACTTGCTTTGGTTTCTTCACTCTTTCAAAGAATGTTACAGGGTCATTTTTCCTGCCAATAACACTGAGGAATTTTTAAAATATTAGTGAAAAAGGAATAGTTTTTACCTCTTCATTCTTGGCTTCTTTACCACATCCATTTGGACAGCTGACTATTAACTTAGGGCAAACTATTGTGTGATCCTAAAGAGATTTGTTCAAAAGGCATCTTAGTTAAGTAGTTTAAACTGGTTGTAAATGGGCAAGAATGCACCTTATTCTAAAAACAAGGAATTTATTTTGAGGTCACATACTGAAGTCACAATAGCTAGCAATAGACTTTTCCTTTAGTTTTGGTGTACTATTTTTCAGACCATGTGTTATCCTCTTGGGAATAAGATCCTTTGTTTGAGGTTCATACATATCAATGTATCTTCTCAAGAAACAAAGAAAACCGAAAGGAATGACGCGTGATCTGAGATGGGAAAAAATTACACCCAAGCTAAAGAGGTCTATTGAAAGAGTACATCAAGATTAATAACTAAACACAATTTCAGCGCTCAAGCAAGAATACCTAAAATTTAATTTCAGTGATTTAAAATTAGAAGGATTTGTATGAGAAACCAGCCAGACAGCACACAATGCCTCCTTTTCATGATTTTGTTTTTCATGTTTTTGTCTGCAGCTTCTTAATTTTGAGGCTTACAGTAAACAGCAGATTACAGATTATTTCGTTTCGCTGTTTACTGTAAGCCAATTTCGATCCTACCTGCAATTCAAAAAAATGGTATGTATTCTGGCAATGTGGACATTGTACTTTTCTCCATTTGCATTCTTTCTCAAGGTGGTTGGTCATCTCCATCTTTGGCTTCATGACCTTGCATTTTTTGTTACTGCACTTTATGATCTTGTATTCACAGTTCTGTTCATGTGCCTGAAACAAAGATTTTGACAAAAGAATTTCAATTTTATAACACTTGTAAAATTTTTGGAGATAATAGCTTAATATGTACTAAATACCATTATAATACACCAGGCCTGTTAAAAAATGTCACAGCCAAAATTGACAATATAATTGAAATAATTATATAAAAATAGATTGTGTTCATACTTACCCTCAGCTCAATGAACTTCTTTTTCAGTTTGCAATGTTGGCACTGCACCTCTCTCCATTCACACTCAACCTGCTCATGATTGGCCATCGCCATCCTAGGTCGCATGATGTCACATTCCTCATTACTGCATTTTATGATTTTATAATCACACTTCTTTAAGTGACTCTGTTGCAAAAAAATTCAGTCAACTTTGGTCAATTGTTTTTCTCAAAGAATGATTATAAAGAATTGGGTGGCCAAAAAAAATAATGAAAGAATGTACAGTCATCCTCTTTCTGAACACCTCAAATTAGATTGAAAAACCTGACTGCAGGCAGCTTGTTTTCTCAACACACTTCTCAGTGTTAGAATATCAGATGACTAAATTCTAGATTCAATATATCAGTGACGGCGGAACAAACCAAATAATGGGGGGGCTGAAGATTTATTAATTTTGTTTTGTCTGTAGTTTGCTTATTTGTAATGGCCATGTTTGTGAAATTGTGAGTCTTAGTCTAGGACTTGACAACAAGCAATAAGAAAACTCAAAACTACCCTTAAAAAGTGGGGGGCTCGGCCCCCCCAAAATCTTGAGTGGGGGCTCTGGCCACTTCGGCCCTCCCCCTCTGACGCCTATGTATGTGGACCAGCTTTATGTGGTATGTCTTGCCTCTAGATATGTTTATTCTAGACTAGTGTACATGCTGATAGATGATAAGCTGGAACACCGTATGAATTGGTGGTTGTAAAACTGACGTTTCGGACGTTAGTCCTTGGAGTTGAACTCCCAACTCTAATGAAGGACTAACGTCCAGAATGTCAGTTTTACAACCACCAATTCATACAGTGTTCCAGCTTATCATCTATCAACTGTTTTACTTAAGACACCGACGCAGTCTAAACTAGTTTTCACTTGTCTCTAGTGTACATGCAGTGAAGTTTTAATTAAATTACCTCAACATTCCCAAGCTCTTCTTGCCACTGACAGCTATCACAAGGACAATAAATAACCAGGGAATTAACTGTGCGTTCTGCTCCCTTGTCATCAAACACATCCTTAAGTTACAAGAAAATTAAATTTTAAAACAATATTATTCAGTAAATCAAAAGGTTCATTTACTACACGTATACTTGCACCCCCCTCTGAAAAAATAAATGCTCCCTTTATTCAATTCTCTCACTTGACGAATATCAAGGGCTTGCCTGTCCATAGGACATTCTGGCTGTGCTTTACTGTAATTAGAAAATAATAATGATTATGTTGACAAATGTGCAATTTAGTAATGAGAGGGTTAGAGCAGCTCACGATCAGTACTGTAAGCTTGCTTTGACGTGACCATGATGTTTTCTAGAATTTTATCATGTCTTGCTGTGCCTTGACGGTGTTCGTGCTCTAATTTTCAGGAATATTATATAATATGAAATTTTATCTGATCAAACACGTTTGCCTCTTTCTATGCCTGGTTGTGCACTTTTCTCTTAGTACTGTAGGCATGGTTAGTTTGCAATCTATGGCTTCTTCATAACCTTGAGGAGAAAAAATTGCCAAGTTTTAAATCAAAGGATACAAAGTTCAGTATCATAATGAATTATCTGGAATTATCTTACTGTAATCGAGCCCAAAAGAGCAAGAGAAAATTTCTTCAAGTTAATTCCTTACAGCACCAAGGAAAGAAGCCAAGGAGATTGTAATGTGAAAGAAATTAAATGAGCTTGAGGTTTTCTTGGAATCAAAATAGAAAATGCTCAAGCTTCGTTACCCTTTGGTTGCCGCTTGCAGACAATCTTTACAGAATCTGTGGCCACAGCACTTGGTTTGTACGGGTTTACATAACACAAGATGACAGATTCTACATATATGTTCATCGGACACACTTCCAGCAAATTCAAAGTCGTATCCTTGACATATTTTATCCATCTCTTCATCCATCTCTCTCTAGAATAAATGAAAGGGTGGAACTGTACACAGGTAACCCGTATATTTGCATTTAAAATGACGTCACTTCCGTGGTGTCTGTCACAGGGAGCCCGAGCTCGTGTTTCGTCTTCTTTTTCTTCTCATTATTATTGATTGATTGATTTTTGTTTGTTTGTTTGTTTGTTTATTCATTTATTATTTTTCTTTTTAATGTTGAGAAGAATAATAGAGAGACATAAAACCAAAGATGTAAATTTATGTGGTTCTGTGAGGATTTTCCATTTTTTTTTTCATAGCACAAATTGAGAAAATAGACTCGGAAATACGTCACAATAGGCCACGTTCGATATCTTCAAATTCAGACTTTATTTCGAGGCTTCAAACATGGTACTTCATGTATGTAGAAACAATTGGATCACCAAATAAATTTATCTGGTAGGGATAAGATAATGTACACATACGACGTTCCTACCTTTCGGCAATAATAAAATTTTGAGAGAAATGCTCACAGTTGACTACTGAACAACTATATAATCGAATCTACAGCGCTATATCTACTGATCCTTTTGAGTTTTAATGCAATTTTAGACATTTTATTCCCGAGAGTCTCGGTATCGTGCTTGAATTTTAATATCTAAAAGCTCTAGTAGTCGGTTGCGACGTTTTTTGCTTCATTTTAGAGCCTCATCAAGATGCACACACACTAAAGTGTCTTATGATGTTAATATGATTCTAATTTTTTAATTGCACTTACAAACATTTAATGTTATATTGTTAAATAATACATATTTACAGGAAAACGGCTTGATAAAATGTTTTTACTACACTCCATCCACCCAACATTGACCATGCAATATTATTACATATGTGATTATAGAGAATCGCGCGCGCGTTGATTCGTCGAGAACTTGACACTATTTCTCGATAATAGAGCTGTTAAGTGTGACGTAATTCCGGGTCCAAAATGAAAAGCAGCTTTATGAAGATTTTTCTTGCTTTGTTCTTCATAGTAGGAATTGGTGTACATAGGTCTTTTTATTACAGGTGGAGGAGGAATTGTGGATAAACGTTTAGGTCTTATTTTAGCGCATTTTTGTGAAAAATTGGACCCGGAAATGACTTAACAGCTCTATACTATGGAAATATCAGTAGAGTGGTAAACCTGTCTGAGCAAATCCGTACCACGTGATTGATGTTTTGATAGCACAAGACCTTTTTTCCTAGCATCTAAATACATTTTTTCTTAAGATTCCACTTGACAAAACAAAATAGAGGCTTTTAGAACAACACTATGACAAGACTCGGTTAAAATCCTTCAATTTAGAGCACCAAAAAATAAATCACGTGGTACAGATTCACTGGGACAGGTTTACCAATCTACTGATTTCCATAGTAACTGAGAGAATTGTGCGCGCTATCGTTCCTTGATGCGGCACTTTCAAAACACGAAACAAATATAATTTTTAGAAATAAATCGATGTTGTACATCAGTTTCTTTCAAATAATCACCTGTGTAATCTTACTAAGACAAATATTCGCCTCAAGCTCAGTGATTATTGGTGAATATTTACCTTGAATTCATCTCTATTATAAACCTTCAGTGATAATCACTTCGCCTTCTGCAAATAATTCTTAAATATTAAGTGAACATATACCTTTCTTTGCATTCAAGCACTTCAAAACGAGTTTAAGCGGGCATATAACAAACGCTTTTATTCTAATGGGAAGAAATATGGCTGGCGTGTTAGAAAGGTCTTTTAGAATTACAAAAATACATTGGGAACAAGCTAGAATATATAATCGTTGGGTATAAGAAATTTTGCCAATATTGCGCATGTGCTAGTGTGTATGACAACTTAGCATGCGTCATTTCCTACGGCGCAGGAGTCCGTTTTATCAATCAGTTGAATTCAACACTTCTATAGTTTTAGGTCTCACAAGATTTTCTGTTTGATATCAAGTCTTTCTCCAAAGAATGACATTCCAAAGCAAAGATTGCATAATCCTCCGTACACAGGACCCTGAAAAACAAGGTATGAAGAAATGGATTCAAATCCAAGATAATGCCTGAGAAATGAATATAAATTTATTTAAGACAAGTTGAATATGCATACAGCAGTTTTATACTGAATAATGCATTCTAAGACCGAAATGCATTGCTGTTCTTGTATGTTTTGGAGTCTATGTGAGCATCGGTTACAAATGGATTGCCAGACAAAGTCAAACAATTCTTTTAAGATTCACCTGCGTATTTTAGACACCCAAAAGGACAAAAGGATGCCATTTTCTCTGAGAATACAGCAATGCACTTCCTTCTTTGAATGCGCTATTCAGTATTCCACTTCCGGGGGGTGACTGCTAGGCAAATGGAGCAGATCGAGATGGGGTACTTATTGTAACTCTATGAAGTTAAAATTGATATTACGGTAAAAAAGGCCAACTATTTCATCAAACCTTGAAACAACCTCTGGGCTGATCTAAGTCAGGCTACGGCTAACTCACATCTAGATCGAATTGGAACTTTACTTAAGGTGTAAATTATCTAGAACTGGTAGATCCGTGCTCGTTGGAAATTTTGAAAATGACCCCTAAAATGCACCTGAGTCTCGTCCTGATGAGGGTGGAAACAAACTTCTTTTACCTCTAAGAGGTACCAAAAATGCAGCGCACCTATCATTATTTTACTAGTACCGACAAACATCCGCCTTAAAAAGTACTTGCCAATTCTATTCGCCTTTCCCGAATCGATCGAGAGGACTAAATTTCTTTCAGTCGAATTCGCAAAGCATATATAGCTATTTCGAAAAAGATTGACGGGGTGAACGGCTAATGACGATCGGGTGATTGCTATTTCACGACCGAAAGGACTTGTGGAGCAATAAGAATTTCTTCGGCATTCATTCTTAAATACCTAAAAATGCCTTTGCTATTCAGAGCTCGAGAAGATCTTCAGCAGGCATTATTTAGGGTCTTAGAAATGAATATAAAGAAATTCTTATTGCTCCACAGTTCCTTTGGATTAGCAATCGCCAATCACCGATCGCCATTCGCCGTTCGCCCCGTCAACCATTTTTGAAACAGCTATATGGATTGTTTGGGAGGACACGAAAATATGGTGAAAGTGTTTAAAGGTGTCCGAAGAAAGCAATATTCTAAAGGAAGAAGACATTCCAGGAGCAAACTGATTCCTACAGAATCAATAGAACAGTGTAGTGTGGTTCAGTTGAGGAGATGGCTGCTGTGCAAAGGAACAAAAACTTCAGGCAAAAAAGGTTGTATTGGATTGCCGCATTTAAAACCACACGCACATAAAGAAAAATTAAAAGAAAGAAAGAAAGAAAAAGAGAAGAAAAAATGAAAAAGAAAATGTGACGCTTTCGGGGCTCGAACCCACGTTAATTATGTTAATTTATTAAAAAAAGTCTGTGAACACACTAACCATACCCCCGAGACATTCCCTTGAAAGCTGAGGCGCAGTATGGATTTCCGAGC
>WUAP02186221.1:0-41012 GCA_015163945.2 Stichodactyla helianthus | reverse complement strand
CCATTTGGAAATCAGTGGAAGAAGAGCCACTCTGTGGAATCCACTGCAAATTCCTATTTATTTATTTTATTTTATTTTTTCAAATCTCGAATTTCAGTTCTCAACAGGGAGGATTGCATGGCTAGATCCAGGATGTTTTCTAGGGGAGGGGAGGGTGCACCTGTAGCATTTACGAGTGAAAGGGGCACATAATAAGAGTTCGGAAGGGCACTTTCCTGTCCGTAAGGGGATGTATACCCCAAACCCCTTCTCCTAAATCCGCTACTGGATTGGTGTTTACAGGTGTGGCGTATGCGCAGTGTTTGCAGCTCGCAGCTTGCGCTTGTAACCGCCCTTGTCTCTCCCCTCTCTCTCTCCCAAAAAACAAAACTAAAGCTCAAACAGATCCAAAACTCACCTCAATATACATTAATATTGATCCAAACAAAATAATGCAGAGAAACTGTGGACTGGCCGACTTGACCACCTGAAAGTAGAACGGAAAATATAAAGCATGTTCAGTTATAGTTTCCATGTCCGTGAAATCCAGAATCCACTTTGCTTTTATAGGGAAGAATTCATCAGTATTGGTATCCAAGCTTCTTTGGGAAAGCATCAATGTTGCACCATTAGCAGTAGTAGATGTGACGTTATCTCGTTCTCAGAGCCTGCGCATCCTCGATGCTGACCAAGGGTAACGCAGACTCTGATTAGGATACTGAATCTCAAAAAGCAGCGAGCCTATCGATTTGCGAATACGGAGCATGCGCATAGAATGACTCAAGGCCCACTCACCTTAATATCCCTGTAAAATATAACAAGGCAAGCAATCACTAATGCAATGACTATTGTAATGATGGTCATGATAACCAAGGCGTAGCGTAAAGGCCAGTTCAAAGAAACGACACACGGTGAATCGTCTACGCACGTGACACACCCTTTTCGACACGGCAGACACTCGAAAGAATCAGGATCCGTGTGGTAAATGCTCTGGTTATCTTGTCCCAGATTCTCCACCTCCGTACCATTGAACCATTTTTGGCGGGAAAATGTATCTGGGAAATAGAACCCAGGCCTACAGACACATTTGTAAGAGCCGGCCTGGAATCCACGTCCCTTTGTATGAACACACTGCAAGAAAATTGCATAAGCTATAAACACGATTGAAAATTCGTAAGGAAGGAGTACATTTCGAATTGGTCTTTAAGACAAGAAGGTACAAGAAAAGACACGCTATGAAGTCACTGACGCGCCATATTGGCGAACGTTCGAAGATTTGCCGTCCTTATATTTATTAAGTGCGTCTATGTGACTATACTCTTTCGTTTTCCTTTAATTATTTCGTTGAACTTCCCTAACTCAAGGTCATTCTCTAAAAACGCGCCAGTTGACTCGCAGCTACACAGGGAGCCCGTTACAGATAAAAGTCAGTAATAAATGAGAATAATGGGCTGGCACCATGTAGTGAGGGATTGAATTCTTTCTTATTTAAAACGATTTTATTGTTTCTGCAATCCAACATGGCTCCCTCCCCTCCCCCCCTTTTTTCCCCTGCACCGCTGCATCACTACATGCATCACTGCTTCGTTACTCAAAGAAAAAATGTTCAAGTCTTACCTTTGTGGTCGAGTTTTTACATCGATGAGTACCAACAAACACCTCAAACTGAAACGGACCCCCTGATTCAGGATCACACTGGTTGATGTCTACATTTGTTAGCTCGATATCGATAGTTGACACCCCCCTGGAAATTGAATTAAGACACAAATAAAGACGATAACAAAACAAAAGTAAGTAACAAGAGTCAGTTCCAAATCCAGCCGAATCCAAGTCACCTTCAAATTTGTGACAGATTCGAAAATTGCATCTCGAAGTTTTCAGATGAAGACTGGTAACGAACTCAACTCGCATGGAATTGTGGGACTGGAGCGCAAGACGTAAAAAGTTGTTGTTTGACTCCCTGAATGGACTACTCGAAATTAAGTTGAGTGTGAGGCCAACATGGAATACAAAACAAATTACACTTCTTCTCAGAGGAATGTGAGGTATTTCTTTTGTATTTCCATCTTAGCCTTGCACTCAAGTTAATTTGAGAGTGGGCCATTCGGCCCCACAGTTCTGCGTGAAACGAGCTTCAAAATTCAATGACAGAAAGAAAACAAGATGGCGGCCGCTTACACTTTTGGGGCAGGAAAATCTGCTTATAAAATGTCAATGTTGTCGGACAACATTGACATTTTATAAGCAGATTTTCCTGCCCCAAAATAGTTCTTTTCAAATCCGTGACTGCAATTATCAACGGTAATCTGTTCTGTACAGAAAAGGATTATCGACTGTCATTACGTCTTAGAACTGAGTGAAGCTTTGTTTCAAAATCATAAACGTCTATGTACACACTGAAAGAAAGGCTTAGTGTACGACAATAGAACTCAGAACAATGAAAACAGACTCAAAAAGCTTACAACTTCAAAGACGATTATGCATAACGTCAGTTCTAGTTTATTCAGTGCAATTAAATATATTCGAAAATATCCTATATACCTTTTGTCAGATAGGATCGTTTAATCTCCAAGACGTTTTAATGAGTAGTTTTGAGAAAGTCAAAAAATAATAATTTAAAAATGGCGGCAAATCTTCTGTTTTGAGCTGTCTTGTGTTTGGGAAAGGCTCTTAAAGCTCTTAGAGCATAGACTAGGAGTATTAACTAACTAGAAAGATAAGGATATGATCGTCAATGAACAAAAACCCACAATTAAAATAATAGTTAAACCCTGGTATTATTGCAAAGACAACTGAACGTCTCAGCTCTTCATAAAGCACTTGTACGCTGTTGAAAACGTATGAAATAATTGTTGAGGCATTTTATGCGATAGCACTTACTTGAAGTTTAACGTTATTCTCATACAAAAACAAGACAAAATGTTCATATCAAAGAAACTTTGAAGAAAGATAGAAAGAAAGTATACATCGATGCGAAAATTAAATCCAGAAAACAAACTTTAATTTTGCAACATTTTCGCTTTATTTTCACTTTACATTAGATAAGCAAACACATTTTGTCACAAGAATATTACTGTTTGTATTCGTAAGGTAGGAAGAAGCGATAAAAAGTAATTAGACGAGCGAGATACGCTGCCTCTTTGAGAATAAAATCAACAACATAAAGAATAATAACAGCAATATCTTTTCTGAGTGGAATAAATGTAGCAGAATACCAACGAAGAAGGCTACTTTAACGGTGAAGAAAACTGAAGCGAGAGTAAATTTCAGGAAGGGTATTTTTTAATACCAAAATGTCTGTCACTTTATGGAGCAAATCTTCATTTTCCTCAGCCAGTTTAAGGGTATACGTATCTATAACTTGCACTGAACAAGGGAAGACAACGTCTTTCAGTATTCGAGCTATAAATATTTCTGCACGAAGAAAAGCCTTTCAAAGCTAAGTGAAATTTTAAAAAATGCGACCAAACATTTTACTTTTTGACTAAACAAATTAAAAGCTGGATCCATAATGAATGTTTATTAACTTTGCAAAGCAGGGAAGTTTACTCAAGCTGGATAATGTTTAAGATTATGAAAAAGCGGTAAGTTCTAATCAAACAGGGCAAAATTAAAACGAACAAGTGGAGTTATTTGAATTGAAAAAATAATATAAAAAATATGTAGTTTATCCTACAACAGACGTTGCTATATAAAACAAACGGTGAGGTTCTAGACTTAGGGAACTACAGTTATCATCTTTTTATGTTTATAAACTGGATAATATATCGTCGGAAAACGTCGAAAAAAATAAAAAAGTTTTCGTAAGAATCACAAGCTAAAGAGAGCCTTGAATAAGGAAGCCATTTTATGGTAGCGCACGTTCACCACCCGTATCGAATCTTTCCTCCTATACATCTCAATAGACGGTACAATAGATATTTGAAAAGGGATTTATATTAAATACATCCACAAAACCGGTCTGGAGGTAAAAGAAAGACCGCTTCTCAGTTCTAATTCCCATCCACTTGTGCCCAACATTCGTTCGTTCTTGTCCCAGAATATATCAAGCATACTTCACTTATTAAAACTATTTCGCCACTATATAATATAAAATAAACACTTACATGAACGCAGGTTTTCCTCCAGCAGTCCAATTCCCAATGACCGGTGCGGTAAAAGTAATTTGCCAGGCTCTTGAGGTTGTGCACTCGTAATAAGGCCTCGTCCACAAGCCGTCAAGAGGTTCCACGAAGTAATGAGTCAAATTTACTTGTGATTTATCGGCTGTCTGGTTATACCTCGGGAAAAAATACGTCGTTCGCCATGGAAAAGATCGTCCAACTGATTTCGCTTTGACAAAGTTGACAAACAGCTCGTGCAAGTAGCTCCAAGTAGTTGAAAGGTCTTTGACCTTGATGTAAGGATCGTGAAGGTTTCTGTAAGCGTAGGGGGCGTACCAGGAACGATTTGGATAGCTATTAAAGATGACAGCCGACCCAAAGATCAGACTGTCACCCTCGACATTATTCCTCACTATACTGAACAAAATATTTTCGTTGGTCAGAAGCACAGACCCGGATGGCTGACCTGGCAACGACTCTGCAGATCCCGAAGGAAGCATGTCTGATATGAGATTCGCTGTTCGTATGGCGATTGTAGCTTGTTTTTCATAGACTGTGTTCTCGTATTTAATCCGTAAGACTTCCATGCTTCGAGTCTCGAGCATCTTGTCACAGTCCGAGTCTTCGCGTCTTATTTTGTCGATGATACGAAGCGCTTCACGGGCTGTCATTCCGAAAACGCTAGGGCGAGTGTCTTCAATTTGAGGCCTGTTTGGGTTGACAACAGAAGGATCGCCATTCGATTCCAATGTGCTAAAGTGACGATTTGCAGCCGCTGTACTTTCTCGCTCTTGACGTTCAGCTTCAACATTGCAACGAAGCAGCAACAAACTCGCGAGTAGAACTTTATGTATATTGTTGATGTACATTTTAATATGACTCCACACTTTATGTACTCGCGTGGCTTAAATAAATCCGTAGATAAGATTTTCCTTCGTTCTAGTTTTCGTTCTGTCAATTTTTAACAGAAGGATTACAGAGCTACCGGGATTAAAACTGTGTCCTATCAGAAAGAGCTGATTTACACGTCCATCGAGTTAATAGAAAGGGTGATTATCTAAAGATTTTGTAGTTGGATGTTTATGTAGTTAATTAAAGAAGTTATTGTCATTCAATGAGTTGAAAGAAAAATCCAATTAACTACAGGAACGTCAGCAAATGTAAACAACAATAAAAAGGCCAAAACAACGGAAAATGCTCTGCAAATTACTAGAACTTATCTTTCTTTACCAATCCACACACACCCCTCTCCAAGAAAAATTAAATTTGGCTATCAACTTTTACTTTATCCACAAGGAAAATTAAATTAATAATCAATGAAGTAAGAAGCATTTTAAAAAGACTCCTGTTCATTCTAAAACAGTAAGAATGAATTTTTTTTCCTCAGCGATAAAAAACGATCGCTGGTTCAATTTCATTAATTGTATTCCACTAACAACAAAACAGAAGCGAAGTATTTCTACAAAAATAACGCATGAAGTTGACACTCAATTTGTTATCACACCCCAAAATCTGAATTCAGAATATCTTAATTTTTTTGGCGAAATTATATTAGAACGCTTGAGTTAGATTTGAGCGAGAACTAATTTGTTCTTTTTTTTTTAAAAAAAAAAAGGTCGATAGATTAATTCTTTCATTGTACTATACAAGCCGGCCGGCAGTAGCACCAACTGAGGTAACAGTAAGCAACTAGCTGCCACTGCAGAAAAACCGCACGAGATTAAATTCTCAACCAAAAACTATAAAAGGATGTTTTAACGATGAAAAGTCACCGGCTTTGTGCACTTTAATTCAGATATCCCTTTTAACCACCAAACTCCTTATTCTTAAATGTGAATTGTACTTTATAGTAATAGCAATACTGTGTTTGCATGTTTCCAAACCTGTCTATACCTTCAAAGCTTATATTAACAAACGGTAAAACCAATCTGTCATGAAGGCTCACGTACAAATGATATATAAACAAAACAAAGTCCGCTGTCAATAATTTTATTGACTCCATAATCAGCTATCAGATCATTCCTATCTATTATTTCTTACTATTTCATGAATATAATCAAATTCTATATGATCTTGCTTTATTTTTAACTAGTATGTAGCGCAAAACTCGAATATAAAACTATTTTCTATTTGTATAATTTCCCTTCTGGGGGGGAAGGGTCACAGAGCTTGATTATTCTCATCTAGATCTTGTGACCATTTTAATATTATGAACATTACTTATTTACGTTACTATTTCCAATAAAAATAGAAATTCGCGCGCCAATTTTTCAGCGTTTGTCCTTCAACGTATCCGTTCTCCCACTCGAAAACAAACTTCCTCTCTCGACCGTGTTTTTATTCTCTTTTCATTTTCACGCCGCTAATTTAAAGAAGAAATAAAAACCTTACACAATGTAAACACTTGGTCACGTAACGTCCTTAAATTTAAGCACGAGGATGCTATGATCAGGCATACTAGTGGCAAAAACCAACTTGTCATTAACGTTTTCACACAGGCAGTTCAACCACATCGGATTTCCGGGCGTAAAGTTCGAACCGCGGGCTGAACGACGAAATGGCGGCAATTCCCGCGAAGCAATGCACTGCTCGTTGCGATTGTTCATAATGTGAAGGCTGTTTGAATCCAAAAGAAGGCTAAACATGTGTCCTTGAGCAACGAGCCATTTAGACGGCGAAGAAACGAAGGATCTACAAGAGCAGAAAATATCTCGCGAATTCACAAAAGCCTTTTTACACGAAAACGCGCGCTTTTTCGTTTTTCCTTCTTTCGTAAGGTCTAACTTACAGCACGTGCACGTTGCAGTATGCAGTAACACTGAAATGGTTTCTTCATGCTCCCGTAATGCTACGAATAAAACCTTTGAACCTCAATTTCTCTCCTTTGACTTTAATTTCCCACAATTCCTGTTTTTTAGAAATGAGAAAGGCCAAACTTTTTCAGTGCCAACCGTAACTAGGCGTTGAGATTGGATGATTCACAGGAAGACAATGGAAAGCCATGTTTCAGTGTTACCGTACACCGTGCCGTGTACGTGCTGTAAGTCAGTACCGTACGTTTCCCACTCATACGATAACCATTATTATGGGAAGCCATTTCGAATTCAGTGTTACTGCATACCGTACTGTGTAAGTGATGTAAGTCAGTAACGTACGTTTTACAAAATGTCTGTCAAATTCCTCAAGCATGGCGCTTCGACAATGGCTAAATTTTTCACTTCGCTATGGCGCGAAAAGTTCCCGCCAAAACCACAGGAACTCCGTCTAGAGAACCAAACGCGGCTTTTGTGTTATCCCTAAATGGTACCAAAATTAAATTCCTCTCACATTCCGTTTAAAATAAGAAAAGTAGGAGCTTTGAAGTGGAGAGGGCCTCTCCACTCCCTTTTAAAAACCACTCCCCCCCCCCTTGTCTGGTGCATCTCCTATAAAAAGCATATACTTCAGTCAGATATTTCAACTTTGTACTTTAGACTAAGGCCCAGGTCAAACATCAAACTTCACGAGCCGAACCTAAAGACATCAGAGAAGACCGCCTTACTATCCATTTTTTTAATGAGTTCGGCTCATGTGAAGTTCGACGTTTGACCTGGGCCTTACTAGCTTACCTGGATGATGTAAGAGTTTCAAAATTCCAAGAGTGAATACCAGAATCAGATGCACAGACTATAAAACTTCCATCAAATTGAAGCCTTGGCTGGAGATGAATGTTCTCATCTTGTGTGGTTAGGGTTGCTAGAGGCATGGTTATTGTTTTGTCTAGTGACCAAACCTTTGCAGTCAAACAAACAGTATAGGAGATTAAAAAATCAAATATCAGTACGTTTCGCATTACTTTCAATAGCCCACTTCTGAAGAGGCACGGAGGCGGGGCTTCGTGCGAAATCACACTTGGTGGCATGAAATGAATGACTTGTTCTATTGTCACTCTTTTCTCTATGACTTGTTCGCAGTTCACTAGTAAAAATATTCTTTTACACATACAACTTGCAGATCACATGTTGGTTTTTATGGAGGGAGTAAAGCAGGAGAACCCAGAGAAAACCCTCGTGGCAAGGAAGAGAATAACACATCTGACAAACTTTACTCACGTGGCATCTGCAGGGCTTGAACCATCGACCCAACCCATTGGACTCACAGTGATGAGAGGTGAACTATTTACCACTACATTAGAGTGGTGAAGATTTCTTAAATTCATCCAAAACTGTAGATCTCTACTGCTTAGAGAACTTTTTGGCAGCAGCCTGCCTCATATCAATAACTAATCTTTTGTTACCTTGACAGCTTTCTTGTCCATACTCAGAAGAACAAACTCTCCTGCCTTGTGAGTTGGTGAATTGACTTTTGATTTATGTAAAATAACCTAAAAAGACACCCAATAATTTACATTAATGTCTTCTATGTGTGCCTCATATATCAATTGTCTGGAGCTACATGCCCCTTCCCTTTCCTCACCTCCCCTTCCCTTCCCTTCCCCCACAGTTACTGGAGTACTAACTACCCTTAGCCTTCCTTCACCTCCACTACCCTACCCCCAACAGTTACTGCCAGAGTACTAACTAGAGGTAACATAGGTGAATCTTTTCTCTCACTGACATAAATCAAACTTCATCAGGTCACAAACACACAAAGACAATGAATCAAAAGAGTGTATGTCAGTATGCCATGGATTTCTGGAAATTTAAAAGTGATATATTGGAAATAAATGTAAAGTGAATGTGTTTGATGTGTATATAGATAGAGAGAATAAAGAGAAAAATAACATTAAGCCCCTGGTGGGAATCAAACCCCACGTCTTTGGTATACTAGTACAATTAACCACTACACCACAAGGACCAACCACACTAGAAACACAGCCGGACAATGTAATGTGTGTGGCAACCGTAGGGGATCCCAGGGCGTTATTTTTCTCTATGGGTAAGCTGAACACCGTAAATTTGGGTACACAGTATATGTTAGAAGTAAATGTAAAGTGAATGTGTTTGGTGTGTATATTGATAGAGAGAATAAAGAGAAAAATTACATTAAGCCCCTGGCGGGAATCAAACCCCATGTCTTTGGTATACTAGTCCGATGTGTTAACCACTACACCACAAGGACCAACCAAGCTAGAAATGCAGCTGGACAATGTAATGTATATGGCAACCATAGGGGATCCCAGGGCATTATTTTTGTGATAAATTGAGTAACTTTGGACTTAAAGGACCTTAAAAACAGCAAATTTTACAGTAAGTGTATGTTTGGTTGGCCAAACTACTGTAGATATCACATTAACTGTAAAATTCAGCAATGTTTAAAGGATAATTTGATGAAAAATATAAGAATTAGAATCATCACAAACACAAGTAATGCCTACCAGTGACACTTGAACCCAGATTTCTTACTAACTGGTTGATTTAGAAAAATTCTGGGTTGAGTGGGATTTGAACCCAAGATTTGCAGAGTTCTAGTTTGATGCTCTACCAACTGAGCTATCTGGGATTTAAATCAACACTGCTTCCAATTAGGACTGATAGTTCAGTTGGTAGAGCATCAGGCTAGAACTCTGAAGGTCATGGGTTCAAATCCCACTCAGCCCAGAATTTTTCTAATCAACCATTTAGTAAAAATTCTGGGTTTGAGGTTCACTGGTAGGCATTACTTGTGTCTGTAAGCAAAGATCCACCAATACGTTTAAAACATACATGCATCTTTTATTGCTACTGTATTACCTTAATGACCCAATCAGAGTGTCCATATCTAGTAACATGGCATCCTCCAGATGACATAGACCATACTCTGACTGTCGTGTCAGCTGAACCACTTACAATAATATCTAATTCATCAGAGTAATCAACACAGAACACTGGAAATAAACACAGAATGTTCTGTTTTAAAACCACCTACATATCTCTAACTCTGATTCCAACACAATGCATTATACCTGCACCCGTATGTCCTTGGTAACACTGTAAACATCTCCCTGTTTTCCAATCCCACATTCCAATGGTATTGTCAAATGATGCTGTAACAACCTTGTACATGTCAAAACTAATGTCTGCACAAGTGTGTGTTAGTAGGACATACTGACAATGACCTGTTTGTGGATCCCACAGACGAACTGATCTGTCATCTGATCCTGCATTGAAAAACCATATCAAAAAGTTACATTGATTCTTGGATTGAAACAGGAGGAATATTATATGAACCTAACTGTTGGATTCATTGCTTGTATGTGGTGGAAGTGGCAAATGAAAAAGGAGTCACATTTGGTCAAATTTCCCTGCCTGGGCACCCACCCATTCCAAAAATAAAAACAAAGATATGTTACAAAATGCCAAACCCAGGAGCAAGCCAAAAGATTAAATTCCTCAAGGTGAGTATACCAAGAGCAAACAAATGCCCTACATGTACCTGACCTCCCCCTCAGGGGACTTAACATTAATACCACATTAGTATCACACAATTCCTACCTGTAGCAAGCATGCCATATCTATAACACAGTGCAAACACTCTAGCAGTGTGCCCGTGTAGCATAGTAGTCTCAAAAGAACTTTCTTTTTTAAAGCTATTAATTTTACGAATAGCCCTCAGATACAAGTCTTTCCAACGCTCTTTAGAAACGCTATGTTCATTTACGTTCATACCGAGACACACACAAGCTCTCTGCCAGACTTGATGGCAATTAGAAATAACTTTTTCCCACTTCTTGCTGACAAGACAGCAACGGCATAGAGAACTAGGATCAATCCATTTTAAAACGTGAAAGCAAAGTTCAAGAGGAAGACATTTTAAAAAGTCTCGTTTGACGAGAACTTCGAGTTTCGTGGACAAAAATCGAAGCTGCTCCGGTCCACAGAGCTTTATAAGTTGCTCCATGGTTGTATTCTTCTGTGTATCTGTTAATCGAGAGAAGGAATCGCAGAGTTTTTGAAGCCATAGTTCGAACTCTTTGCTTTCTTCTCCGTCCTCCATTTTGTTGATCTGCCCAGTCTTCCTCTTCCAATAAAAGCAGCGAAAGACTGGTACTAGTGCATCATCCGCTGACCACATAAGCAATGCACTTGGAAGAAATTAAAACTGAGAATTTCTGAATGAAAAGGAAAAGAAAAAAATGTTCCCTGGACTGAATTCTCTGATTGATTTTAACGAAAACAAGCCACCAAAGGTACGAATGAAAGCAGGAGTAGGACTAAGGATGGAATTTTGATAATCTTCTAAGAGATTTCCTTCAACAATATAAATCATCTTAACTTTATGAGGACTTGAAATGAATTTTATCATCTAGGATGAAATTATCTACCACCACCATTTTACTCCCTACAAAATCTTTAGACCAAGTTTGCACAATTTTGATGCTGAATTTTTCATACACAATTAGTCACAAAAATACTGTTCTAGTTGAATGAAATACATGTCCTCAATTCGTCAATATTTTTTATTGTTTCAGGGCAAGTTTATTTTAATTTCTGACTCTCAAAATGATGGCAGTTTTCTGGTGAATCACTTTCTGTCCCTTTACACTAAAGGTATCATTGCAGATCAAACAAAACAGTCATTTGATATATACTGTGCTGGCTGTCAGAAGTGTGCAAGTGATTTATACCCCACAGATAGAAATTTATTGGCCATGGTGGACAGTGGTGTATGTCAGGTTTTAACTCCAAGGGTGGAGGTGGGGGACTCCCATGCAAAATGTCCATATCATAGAGTGTGTGCAATATTATATATCAGTGAAACAATTACTTTTTAGAGTATAATAGTCTTTAGTTATCAACTATTTAGTCATTAACAAACTAAGAATAGACCTTTTTCATACCACACGAGGGAATGGGCACTGGAGGTATGAGAGGCATTATCTTAGAAAAGAAAGCCTCTTGAATCCGTCTTTTTTCCTTGTTAAATGCTTCTGAGCAGCTTTTAATTGTTTGGGAGCATTTATCAAGGGAAAAAAGATGGATTCAAGAGGCTTTCTTTTCTAAGATAACGTCTCTCATACCTCCAGTGCCCATTCCCCCTTGCAGTATGAAAAAGTTCTATTTACTCATGCATGAACCACACACAAAGAAACACAAAGAACGCTAGACGCTGTTTGATTTTGTTCTCATTGTTCTGCTCCAGTGATATGGCACTAATTTGTACAAAATAAAGCAATTAGAAAATACATCTTTAGTTTTGTTTCATGGCTATATGGCATGCACTCTAATAACATGCTATTTTTTCCCTATTAGGTGGATTTCATATTTGCTTTATATCTCTCTCCCAGTCATTTACACATTACTGTAATGTGGCACAAAAACTGGTAGGTACCAATGTGTCAAATGGCACAACAGCAAGTATATTTAGTGCATGAATCAATCAGTGGCTTTATTTTCAGATTGTAAATCCATTTATAATACTCATTGAATAATTAATGAGGCCTAAACAATAGAAAATCATAAGCGTGGAGGAGCGTGTATATCTCATACAGTATTGTCCTGATTTGCACAAATTTTAAAGCTGATTTTCTAAGCCCAATTCACATGTACGTTCAAAATTTTAGTCCAACATGATATAGCTAACCTAGACGTATCATAAGCAATATACAATATGCGTGGCCATGCTGTATCTGATCTATAATCTCTCACCTGTGGCTCAAGCTTGTATATCAGATACAGCATGGCCACTCATATTGTATATATTACTTTCATCTGGGCCATAACTGCATGAAATCTGAAACTCCAAATTACATAAAAATTTACTTGAGGGAAGATTCAGTCAAACGTCTAATTGCTAAATCTGATTTTATAAGCCTCCTGTACTTGTAGAAAGTTTGAAATGGAAAGAATTCTGCCTTCATGTAGACCTTTCTCACACAGCCCTGCCATATTTATTCCCATGTGACTAAAAACCTCTGTTTATGCTCATTTGGAAGTGCTTTAATATGGCTTGACAGGCAAAAACATTTTGTTTCAGTCAAACTTAATACAGCCACAAAAGGAGAGTTGTAATCTTTAGCTGATTATCTGTTATTCAGCACAGAATTAAGAACTCTTCTCCCACCACCTCCCTGACTACTGTGCATGTACAAACTCCTGAATGTTTTGCACTCCTAGTTGATGTCTCATGCATGCTCCAGTATCCTAAGGGGTGTAAGAGTGCCATATAGCATGCATATGAATGGAAAATGTTACTAACAACTGTCCATACCATAATTGTAACATTATGATTGGATGTGATAACACAAAAACCATGGGAAGCCATTTCAGTATCACTGCAAACCATACAGTGTGAGTATCCTATATTTTTCACTCATGCAACAACTGCTCTAGTCTAGCAATGTGTATGAGAACAGATTGCAGCACTTGAGCACGAGGGGTTTTTAACCCCATGTCAGTAACCCATAGCAACCAATGTGACATTTTAGGCATTGTTTCCTAGGGTATAAACCTCAACACTGCTTGTGATAATGGCCAAGTGAAATATATAGATGGTCTAAAATTAATATCTAAAGGGCTTTCTGCTAATCATCACCATGATGACAACTCAAATATTCAAGAAAATCCATTTTTAAATATTAGGTAAGTAATAACCTATTCCTAATGGGCCAAAACCAAGTGGGCATATTTGTTTTCCCATTTCAGACCATGTGTCATTCCCTTGGGTATTGTTTCTTTGTTTCTCTGTAGCACTTAAGAAGTTACATTAATATGGATGAGCCTCAAACAAGGTCTGAAATGGGAAAACATTACCAGAACTCAACCTTCATGGTAGTCCACTATAGCTAGTCCAAGACTAGGAAAAATTGCCTTCAGGCCTGTAAAACTTGATGACCCTGTTATACCAGCCAAAGGGCCAGTGATAAAGTTAAGTCCAGCACTAATGGCAAGTGGAGTTAGTCTTAGCATCAGTTCTCCCTGGAAACATTAGGAACTACTGGTTCAACAAATACAACAAAAACTTCAGTCCTCTCCAACTCAAGTGAAAAGTGTACTAATTGATAAAGATCCATGTACCAACTAGTTCCAATTCATCTTATAGAGATCTTGACTTCTCCCTGGAAGAACTATACAACCATGTAAAGTCCTGGATAATTCTGAAAGGAAGTGAGCCTTGTCTAATAATGATTGATGATTTGAGTATGCTGCTGTCTCTTGGTGTTCCTGTACAAAAGATTTATGACTTCTGTTACTATTGCTCAAATCTCATGTGTTATAATAAAAATGTGGTAAGGGAGCCTTCATTTGTTAGGGCATTGGGAGAGAGGGTAACAGTAAAAGTATGGGGGGAAGTTATATTGGAAGTTTTGGAATTAAGCAGTTGTCAATTTTTGGAGACCTTATGGGGAGTACTGGTAAAAATTGCATTAAAAGGGGGACTTTTGCCTAATAGGGGTGGGATTCAAGGAAATGAGATCAATAACTCTTTGAGTTCCATAGTATCAATAATAGTACTGCTACTTAACAATTAGATCTGGAGCTTAAATGAGTTAAACTGAATAAGCTATTTGACTCATATCCCATAAGGGTGAGAGGTCTAATTGTTTTAGTATAATCAAACTAGCTGGACAGTGATAGAAAATAAATGAAGACCTCAGCAGACCACAAGGAAAATGCCAGTTATGATTTGCTTTTTGCTACTAGTTGGCTATCACTAACAGATCTGTAGTAGCATAGTCAATCAGAATGCAGGATTTGTGATAGTTCGCTAGTTTGTTTTTACTAAATACTGTTAGATCCCTCTTGCAAATCTTATTTTGACTCCTTTGATCTAAACAACTGTCAGGTCAGTGGATGCTTCATCTGTGTTGTACACTGTGACAACGATGTGGATGATGATGATTCCATGTTGCTGTGGCGGCAACTCTGTCACACAGCTCACTTGGAAATGCATGTGGAAGGTCTCAGTAGTGGCTACTGTAAAGATGTTCATGGTCAGGTAATTGGAACCCTCACTGTATTCTATTAACATCAACTTGCACACAGAATTTCCAAATAATTTCTCATTTTCTTTCCCTCTCAGAAATTTTGACCTCTGACTTTACAGTTTAACTATAATAATAATCATGGAAGCACAGATGGGGTATTGGTGGGAGCACTCACCTCTCACTGCTGTGGTCTTGGGTCAGTCTGATACTCGGACTCACTATTACATATGAGTAGAGTTGTTTGTTGGTTCCCTCCTATGCTTCAACATTTTTTCTCTGGTTTCTCTGATTTTCCTCCATTCACAAAAACCTTTCTAAATTTAAGATAGATTCAGTTGATGGAGAGTTACCCCATGGAAATGCCACTGCCAAATCTGTTATTAATAATTAACAAATTGTGACAATTTTGTTTCAGCTTGTTATAACATGGAGGGACCCAGATGATTTAAGACCAAAATCTTACAGGAAAACTACCACTCAGTACAAGATTCAAGACCGAATGGTGACCTTCTTTGCTCCTGGGACATCAAAGGCTGTATTATAACATAACAATAGAAATTCTTTTAATTCATTAGAATGACCAAGAAACTACAGTTTCAAGTCAAGGTTTGAGCAGACAAAATGTAAACACTGTTTGGGGGAACAGCACTATTTTTATTACATTATAATTACATTACTTCATAAATATTTAAATTACCATTCCAAAACATTTGACCACTTTTTGGTCACACCCATTTCAAGATTTGCACTACAACTAGCTAAGAGATAATTAAACTAGCAAAATAAGACAAGCTTAGTTACATAAAACCTTAGTTGATAAGAATATTTTTTTGATATTGGTAAATCTACCATTAAACTATAAACAGCTGTTTCAAAAAAGGTTGTCGCAGCCAAAGGAGATTGGCATTAGGCAATAGGTCATTCCAAGACAGAGAGGAATTATGGGCATATAATTGAAACCTTTAAAATGGTTTCGTCAACTACCAACAACATTGAATATCTCAACACTAAGCTTCATTGAGCTTAACAACACAAGTCATTCCAGCTATTCTTGGATCTTAGAATGGCCTATTTCCTATCGTTTATTGCTCATTGCCTTTGGCTCCAACAACCTTTTTTGAAATAGGTGTGTCTGATTACCTTAAACAGCATGATCCAACTAGGTTTTTTACAAATGAAATTTATAATAGCTCCCTTTTCACAGCTTGAAGTTCATTTAATATTGCATTTATGTTGTACCACCATACAGACATCTTGAACACATCCCCTGAAATTTAATCTCATCAACAGTGTCATCATCAAGAAGCCCCAGGTCTTTAAGAGTTCTCTTATACTCTTCCTTGCTCTCCATAACGGTCAAAAGGTTTGCATGTGTCATTCGTGACAGACGGATATTCCAGTATATCACAACAGTATTTGAAAATGTTATGAAAACAAAACAAGGAACATTTTCTCCAGATTCCATGCCAAAATATCCTGTACTAAATGCCTTCACATCTTCCCTGAACTTAAAATAAACAATGTTCTTTTCTGAGTCGATGATGTATGTCGAGCCATCCCAAGCACAGGTAATAATTTCCTCATAGCCATCACTTGTTATGTCAAGTTTTGAAAGAGTGAGGAGATTTTTCTCAAGTGGCAGAGTCCAAAGTATTTGTTCTTGGTCAAGAAGTGAAATGTTACCATCAAGCATACCCAGAGCTAATAAACTGGACTGTATGTTTGGGCTGTGTCGTGTGTGCTTGTTGGATATTACAGTCATGGCAGTTGGGATTCCTGAATCCTGGTTTCCACTTGCAAAGGGAAGCGGGAAATTGAAAAAACTCATTTCACTATTTTCAGGCTTGGAGACATCTGTTCCCTGTGGGATAAATGGAATGACTTAATCCTTATTAACCATTGACCCTTGTAACCACTTAGCCCAAATCCTTGGCCCTAGCAACCCTTCCTAGTAACCACTGAGCTTTGAAATCCCTAGCCCTAGCAACCCTTGACCCTAGTAACCACTGAGCTCAGCAATACTTGATCGTAACAACCCTAGACTGTAGTAACCATTGATTGAGGATTGAGGTCAGCAATACTTAAACCTAACAACCCTTGACCCTAGTAACTACTGAGCAACACCTGGCCCTAGTAGGCACTAAGCTCAGCAAATCATGGCTATAGCAACACTGTGCTTTTATCTAAACACTTGCGATGTACTTCCTGTGTATCTTCAAGCATCATTCTAACTAAGGCCCAATTCAGACATCAAACTTTTGCTGTGCCAAATTCAAAGTAAATGAGATGATAATGAGTAGAAACAAAAGATTTGACTAATTTACATAAGGTTTGACACAGCAACAGTTCACTGTATGAACAGGACCTAAACATACCTCTGTCTTTATCTCAGATGTAAACAAGGTCACAAAATTCCCACCAGGTTGTGACACTAAGAGATGCTGCTTATCAATGCACCTGTACAGGGCTAGTGATGTGATCTGGCTGGGGAGGGTCCAAGTTTTTGAAATCACAAATTGTCCAGCAATTTTCTTCATTTTATTTTCTTCTTCAAGATTGTTCCCTTCAGTTGACAGCACTGATGACTTTCTCGGCTGAATTCATAAAGAAATCAAATTGAGGAGTGTCAGTTCTACAAAGTGTTTCAATATGTATGCAGCTCAATTTACATAGATTGTGTACTTGTTGCATTGTGGTCTAGCTTGGGTGCAAATGTCTGTTGTTCATGATTTCCAGTATATATAGTGTTGTCTGTACTAAAACTAGAACACAATACAGCCCCCAGGGAGGACTATCAAGCAAAAGGGGCAGGATTGCTTGTTTTACTACTGAAAAGCAACAGAGCTAGCCAGTAACTTTTAGGGCGCATGGCACCTCTAAAGGGTAAAAATCATTTGACGCACTCACCAAGACGAGACTCCAGTTTCCTTCAAGGTTCATTTACAAAATTTCAAACTAGTGCCCTCACCTCTTTTAGTGTTGGAAGTACCCCTGGGAATACACCCTAAAATTGTCCATCTTAGAGCAGATTTTGCATGAGTTGGAAACACTATAGCAAATTCGTAGCTGTACTGTCGCAGTACCATACATTAAACCGTAACTTCAAGTGTAATTGGATGATTCTCATGATGACAAAGAGAAGCCATTTCAGTGTTATGGCATACTGTACCATGTACTTGCTGTAAGTTGATTAGTACCATATGTTTTCCACTCATCCAAGAACTGCTCTATAAAAAGGTCTATTCATATACTGCAAATGATGCAGTCCATAAGTTGCTGCATGGGTATTATTCACCTGTTTAGAGTCCGGAGAAAACTTCTTCATTTCTTCAACCTTTGATTCTTTCCGAGATCTACCTCCTGACATCTTTTGCTTTGTGTCTGAAGGTCCTTCATGTGGGAATCGATTTTCTGCCATTAAACATTGAAAAAAGGTTATGAGAATAAGGAACATGTACTACCTTCACTAAGTGATGAATCTTTGAGAAATATATGCACCACTACCAATAATAAAAGTTTTCATCCAGGGTGTATTTATCTAAGACACCCTGATATAAGTAAAGTCAAGCTTAATGAGTCTATCACCCACAACACCCCCACACAAAGGGGAGGCTGATATTACGGTAAGTTAAATTTCATATTACCTTGCTGTGAAGTCTTTTCAATCCCCTGATTTTTTCCTTCAAACTTTTGCCATTCATAAACAAAAACAACTCTGTCTGTGTGTCCTGTGACAAGCTCACAAACTCCATCACCATCAATGTCTGCAATAATTGCTGTCTTGGCATTGGAATGGAGTACCTGAGAAAAGGACAGCTTTAAAAAAGCTGTGTCTTCTGGCTGATCATTGAGCTGATGAAGATAAAACACTAGGACATTATCAATTGATTTAATAATCATGGTGACTGACATCATCTGATGTAAAATCAATGATTCATTTGCAGCATTTTCTGTATGGGAGGGATATCTATAGATGTACATTAGGACCACTATCTGCTACAACACTAAAATGTCTTCCAATTACAACACACAGCAAGTTACAGTTATGGTGAAGTACAGAATGACTATGAATTTGTCATACAGTGTATCATTTTTGTCTTATCATTTCCTACTCATTCAAGCAAAATCTACTAATTTCCATCAACCTCCATAACTTAGGCTGCATTAATTATGTATGGCTGAGGAGAGGGGGGGTCAGGTGAAATTTTTAAAAATCACATATCCCCCCAGGGTAGGCTTTAATAAAATTTTGCATCCCTCCCCAATGTCTAAAAAATTGAAATCTCCCCATTAACTGATAAGAAAATTTTCTGATCCCCCCTGAATTTCACCTGCCCCCCCAGCCATACATAATGAATGCAGCCTTAATGCTTTGTATCTGTCATCCAGTATTAGTACTGTACTACTTTTGTTTTCAAAAGTAAATTAAAAGTTGTGAAATTATTTAAATAGATCAACACAAAAAAGAATAAATGTAAGACATCAATCAAGCTATGCATCAAAGGCAAAACCTTAAGCGTCATTAATGACATGTCTTAATTTGTAGGGGTAAACTTATAATTAATACCATTATGCACCTATCAGTGGCTTCTCTGAGGGGTCAACCCCTGGGCTGACCAGGGGGATTGTAAAAGGTCAGAAACAATCTTGATGATTTTCCTCAGGGTGGGGGAGTCATCCTTTTCAAAGTCCCCTGGTTGAGGTTTTCCATGACCTACAATTAATCTCACATCATTTTGCAGGAAACCAGGAAAACAATTATATCATATATCCCACCCCAACTTCACAACCATAAAACCATTAAAAACAAAGTCAAGTATTTTCCTGACTCCCAAGGGGCAATGTTTACATCCAATCCCCCTGTATTCTCCATGGTTAGCTCAGGGGGTTGACACCTCGGTGAAGCCACTGGTAGGTGCATTACATGTAACATAATCTTATTATATAATAAGCTTGAACCTAATGCAATTCTTGAGCATCACTATACAGAGAGGTTTCATTCTGGCTATCTTGAAAGTAGGGGCCAATGCAATATCTTTGCATATTAATAAAGAAACAAAGCTTATCATCCATGGTGAAGACTAAGACAAATGCAGCTCAAGTCGTGAGACAATTGAACAAGCATCGCTTATTATTTCATCCACAATGAATTATATCTTTCATTCTATTTTCACAGATATAAGAAAATTAAACCTGAGTCGAGGGAGGGGGGGCTGCTTTTATTTAAAATATGGCCCTGAGTATATTATTACATACATCAAACACGTGGTACCATCCATCAGCTGTGATAGAAACAAGAACGTTCTTGCCAGTGTTCCATATATCTCCAGCAGCAATGCAAGTAATCATACCATCGTGTTGGTATTTCTTCCAGGGTTTGGGATGATAGCTTCCCTTGAACACTATCAACTCTCCCTCAACATTTCCAATCACCAGCTCATTTTTACCATCGTTGTCGACGTCCTCGAGGAGCAGGGCTTCGTTGAACAGGTTCCCGTCGAATTCCAGCTGCAAATGTTCCACAAATGATACCGATCGCATTTTTTTATCATTTTTTGTATGCAATTAACTTAATTTACTTTCATTTGATATTTTTTGAGCGAGTTTTGATTCCAACCGGCCCAATCCCCAAATACATTCCCATAACACAGGTAACCCAAAGCCAACATGTTTTTCACTCCGCATATTTCCGAGCTCGAAAATGATGCGTGAAGGCGAAAGGACTGACTTGTTCTGTTGTCACTCTTTTCTCTCTGACTTGTTCACAGTTCACTCGTAAAAATAAACTTTTAAGCAACAGAAAAAGTCAAAGAAATGTCAGTCGTTTCACACCATCAAGCGTGATTAGCACGAAGCCTCGTCTTCATGTATCATTTTCGAGAACTCGGAAGTGGCCTTTAAAAATATCATTTTGGAATAAATATTGAGAGTTGACGGTTAATAACGGATGATTGTCTTTTAAATTCACGCAATCTCCTGTGCAATTTACAACCACATGATTCCGGGATGTGTACGAATTTGTAAGCTACCGGTCTAGTCCTCCAAGGGAGGTCTTCTTAAACATGATTAGCTAGAGGAAATGGAGAACCTTTTCCTCTAATCATACGCTTGTGGCTAATTTAGATGGATTAGCTTAAAGCTAGTGTGTGCGTAATTCTCGAAGAACCGCACTTAAAAACCTGTTTCTTACCGCTATCCTTCAGTTAACGCCCTGAGCTTTGAATAAAAATAGCTTCCCTTGTCATACCTGAAGATATCCATGACCTGATGCTATGTTCTCCATCCTCCCTCTCGACCCATCCCCATAGGAATGTGGTTGCGGGCTTCTTTTACAGTGAGACACTCTCCATTTCACTCAACTCGTAGAATGAAAGAACTTTTGAATACTTTGCTGGGAATGCTTAGGTAATGCTGTTAATATGCGCTGTCTCTCACCACTGTGGTCGTGGATTCAATACACAGACTCGCTATCACATGTGAGTACAGTTGTTTGTTGGTTCTCTCCTGTGCTTTGAGGGGTTTTCTCCAAGTTCCCCGGTTTCAAGCGCGGATCCAGGGGTGAATAGTGAAATAATTTTTGTGCGATGCGGTTTAAAAACTATAGATTTTACAGAGAATGTATGTTATCATCTTCAGTGGCGGATTTAGGGGAAAGGTGTTGGGATTGTACCAAGGACAGGAAAGTCCCCCTTCCGAACTCCAAATACTCCAAATACTACTGATGTATCCTACACTAGAAAAAAGTCCTGGATCCGCCCCTCATCTTACTGTTTCTTTTTCTGAAACAAAATGTTTTGTTTCATAAGGATTCAGTTCATCGTTTTGTTTGTTTACATTTTGTTGAAGGCACAGTTCAACTAATCGACAAAACTCATACATTTGAGGTTAATTCTTATCAAAAAACGAGTATTATTAAACTCAGTTGTGGTTAAGAAAACATTACGGCTTGCCATGGCAAAGTCCACCTGAGTTTCGTTATCTTGTAAAACAATAAACATCTCGCTTCGTTGTGTGATAAATAACGGGTAATTAAATAGCCTCTCCACTCAATATTTACGGCAACTAGTGGCTTGTGCATGACATTGTGGTGTTCTTGTCAAGTACGTTTTTGGGATTGTGTTTATTTTGTATTTCTATTTTTCTCTTGTAGATGAGTATTGTTCGTAGCGTCGTTTGCATGCCAAGGCAAATAACTAGCATAAACATTGAGAAAGGCCTTTTATAGCATTAATTGTCACAAAATAGATCAATGCACGCGCAAATAAAAGCTGGAATCTAAATTTTAAAAAATTCGGACCGTCAAATGAACAACTCGGGAGCGGAGGTTCTCTGTGGAAAGATTTTGGCGCGAAAACACCGCGAGTGCTTTCACAAGTACACTATACTCGTTCGCGCGAGCAGAGAACGGGAAAATTTCTTAACTGTAAGCCAAACTTTAGGTTATGGTTGACTTATGTATCAGCTTATATTCCATGTCTTTTTAATTAGTTTTCCTCTTTAACTAGGTGTAAAAAGGGTCTGTTTGAAAAATGGGTTTTACCCTAATTTTAGGATGTTGAATGAGATGAATGAAGTCCAGGAAAAACCTTGATTATGAACTTATTAAGCAATAGACTTTTAATGCCATTATGGAATAGAACTCTTTAATTGACTTACAAAAATGGCTCAAGAGAATACGGAAACATATGTTCTAGATAACCTGTTTGCTTCCCTAAGGGCAGTGTTTGTCATTGAGCTCTCGCACATGGAATTCGATTCACGAAATTCGGGCCACATATTTCCTGCATCTTCGGAATAATTATCGTGGCGAAGAAGACAGAGCAAAGGGTTAATGACTCGCAATGAAAACGTTTAGTTAATCTGCTTGATATCTATACATGTCCTACTTTATTTGAAAACCAATCTTTAGAGTGCTATCATAGTTGATATCTAACTATCTAGTCTTTCGTTTGAGAATACACCTATTTCAAAAACCGTTGTCGCAGCTGAAGGCAACAGTCAACACTCCAAGACTGCAAAGGATTTCGGTAATTTTTCTCAAAACTAATTCATCTAGAGTATATTTTGGTTGCATGCGTTTGTGACATATATTTGTGGCAAGCTGCAGTGGTATCTCAGGTATTAAACCGAATATTTTGGAAAATACTAGTACTGTAAACATGATTTATGAGTAAAATTACCGAAATCCTTTGCAGCCTTGGAGTGATGACTGTTGCTTCGGCTGCGACAACGATTTTTGAAATAGGTGTATATTGGAAACAACTGATTACAAAATGCATGTCAAAATGACTGAATAAGGATGTTAGATCATTTGCAGGCTGACTTGGTACTTGCCAAGTGAATTTTTTAGCGTATATATCCGAGTCATGATTTGAGGCACGTACAGAGTTAAGATACACTATACGGAAAACACAATACATTTAAATCACGTATAATATCCGCTATGGCTCTAAACTGACGTAACCGATCAAAAAGCGCGGCAAAAAAAATCCACATCATCCAATCGTAATGCTGCTCACCATCTAACGATATCTTCTCAAGCCGTATTGCCTTAGAATTGCTTTTTAAGAAGAATCTTTTTGTTTTCGATCGAGGCCACTTCTGTCAAAATATACACTTGAATAACTTTGACGTCTTTTCCTAATGCGTGCATGCCACAAGAGCAAGAGCTTTGAGCTGTTTTGACAATGTCATGGTCTAATCACGGAACGCATTGACCCGGTCCTGTGGTAATACTTCAGATTTCAAACTCCTTTCTTCGCCCACGATAAACAATAGCATGCGTCCCAATGATCCAAATGACCCTCTCTTAGGGATCGCCTCAACGCACTTAATGAGGCTGCCAAGTGTAACAAAACACTTTGCACGCGACTCCTTTCACCGCACACTTGAATATCGCTCGAAATAGGACCCCATATCCCGACATTGTTCCCCATTACAAACGAAAACATGCAACGAGAAGAAGCAAGCACTCGAGTTATAATTAGCGGCGACCTTTGGATTCGATTGCCTTGGAGAAGCTGTTAGACCAACATAACGAATCAATGTCAAGTACTGGTCGTTGGCTAGTATTATCTTGCGATGTGTAGTGAATGCACAACTTGCTTTATGTCTTTAGAAAAAGAGACTTCAGGATGTCTGCTGCCCTAAACAGGTTCTACAGGGCCCTTCCCTTATTCGTTCCAGGGATGTTCAGTAGACATCGACACCCATATGAGGGGGAGCGCTACGATTTTTGCAAACGTGCTGAACGTACTGTCATCAATCTTCGTCCATCACCAGATCTCGGTAGCTAAACTTTCGCATTAAGTCTCATTTAGTAGAATTTCACTTGTTATTTGCCTAAATCCGACAAGGAATATAAAGAACTTGGGTTTTAGGCTTATCTCGTACTTCCTGATATGTTAGTGGAAAGAGCTACTGTCTGGTGAATAAATACAGCACACTACATTGGTAAAACAAGTCATTATAAGCAGGGTATCAAATCTAAAGAGCACTCGACACCAGATACCAAAGAATTATGCTAGGCATTATAATTATCCAGGATTATTTGCAGTTTGTTTTTAGCGGTCTATTTTGGTCTAGAAATCTTAGATATTTTTAAAGAAATTCTTCTCCTTTAAATCGTTGATCGGCAGACGTCATCCAAACATCAGAGTCGCCAGTAATAACAAGCCCGATGGTTATTTTGAGAAAAAAGAGTTGATAAATCTAGTCTACTTTAGATCTTTTTCTTAATAGGATTTGCTTATTCATCTGCACTCTTGCAAAGCGTTGTATATCTATTGCCAGCAAGAATTATCTTGCCAAGAAAAATGGCGTTTATTTGTGTCACACAAAAATAACGTTTTCAAACTAATTTCTTAGCTTAGAAACCTTAGATAGCGCGCTTGTCAATAAAGCGGAATCTTGGCGGGAAACATTGACTCTCAAATGGCTTCCAAATTCGAGCATCGTGATTGGATGGCGCGCGCTTTTCTGCTATCCTATTGGTTCGGAACGGAAGCCATTTGAGAGTTAGAGCGCCGTACGTGCGTCTTCCGCCCAATATGCAAGCGTTGTTCAGCAGTCGCTTTTTCAAAGTAAAAACGCTTGCTTTCGAGAAACTTTGGTCGTTTTTAAGTAAGAAAAGGCGAGGTATCTAAAAAAGGCACCATCTTTAATTCTTGCAATTTATATCATATTTGATTATCATGCATTAAGAGGCCGAAAACAAGCTTCAAACACTCTTTACCTTTATCCCGTTTTAGGGCAGATTTGGCGCAAACGACTTAAAAAACGTCCCCTTAATAAATGCTTGCAAAGCTACAAACCACTTACGTTTCATAACTGTTGGAGATTATGTAGCACGGCAAATTTGTAATCTCTAATTGCTGCCATTCGAAGTACTTAGTGTCTCTCATGTTAGCCCTTGGACGGCTAAGTATGTACGGGCCCGTAGTTCTCATTTTTACAATCTGAAGTTTGTACGAGTCGACTAGATTACGTGTCTCTCTTGGCTGTTAATCTTTGGTCAACGAGACCAAGACTTGCACAAGCACATCTTCACGAGATAAATTGCTCCTAAATTAGTTTTAGTGGATTAAAAAAACCTTCAATTAGTTCAGTGCCCTTGATTTTCAACTCGAGGTTTCGCGAGACTTGAGATGAGAGAGATATTCCATGTTTCATTTACTTTACTAACTAGAAATCTGATTCAGACATCCATTAACTCTTACTTTCACAATTTAATCCGCTGTCGAGCAAATTTGATAAACGATTTTAATTGGTATTTTTCAGCAAAACTATAACACGGATTATAAAGTACGTTATTCCAGTTGACTTACTAATCCACAGCACTTGCTCAGAACACAGGGCGGCCCGCTTTAGTATCTACCTCAGGTTTATTCCTTCACAATTTCGGCGCCTGAGTTTGAAATCTTCTAGCAATTTTGTCGCACGACTTGAGCTGCGATTTTACGGCGACAGATCGCGCACAAGTCGAAATTCAGTACAAACACGCGCGATTTGGTTTGCGAAAAATTCTCCCGTGAAATCGCCGCTCAAGTCGCACGACATAATTGCCAGGGTAAACGGACCTTTAGTATACATTTCTACTCCATACGTTTCTGCTGATTATAAATGATGTATCCCGAATGTGATGATCCTAAAAAAGATTCTGGATCTTCCACTGAATTTCACGACATCTGTCTTAATGCTTTATATAACATGAATCGTCCAGAGTTGCACGTCTGCATACATGAAATTTTACCGAGGACTGAAATGAACTTGTGCCGCACAGAACTGTAGGACTGAATTTGGGGATAAGATCAAAAAGTGCCGCCATCTTGCATTCGGATTCTGGGATCAATTTTGGGAACGAGATAGAATTCGTGCGCGGTCTTTCTTTGAATTTCGTAAAGGCGAATCTTGGTGTTGACGGTCGATAGCTCCCCGACTGATGTTCAATCTGTGCAAAGCATTATGAATAAATTATTAGTCCGCCATCTTTGTTTAGTGAGGCGTCGATCGATGAAAATCCCAGTG
Source organism: Stichodactyla helianthus (assembly GCA_015163945.2). Lineage (NCBI taxonomy): Eukaryota > Metazoa > Cnidaria > Anthozoa > Actiniaria > Stichodactylidae > Stichodactyla > Stichodactyla helianthus. The sequence goes on along the minus strand of WUAP02186221.1, from coordinate 14,519 downwards.
AGAAATAAAATCATTTGCGTGTTTATGCAGGCTTATAGTTACATGAAAACATGGAAAGGTTAATTATTCGAGTTGGCAATCAACAGTACAAGGTGTTTCCTCTTTCCAAGCGCTGACCAACTGATTACCGATCAAGTGGGCCTTAACTTCGTACTGTCCGAGTGGTTGTTTCAATTCTCTGCCTTTTTCCTTCCTTCCCCCACGAGACCTGCCAGTTTCGTGCCTTGCTCTGACAATCATCACCTTCATTAAAACTGCATTTGCACATCATCAACCATTTGCTGTCAGCGTGCTCTTGACTTTAGATCTGTGTAAATACCTTGCCAGAAGAAAGGAAAAAACATTTTTTCATGCTGTCTCTCATTGACATGTGACTGACTCTCAAGGTTTTACTGACGGTTACACAAATTCAACTCAGATTAGTGAGCGTTTTTCTTTGATAATAGAATGGTTTTTATTAACCCGTGAAATACACTTTAGCGTGATTTTTATTACACTTTGGTTTCTGTGTGTTTTTCATTGTGTCTATCTGACCGTATATTACACGGCTAATAGTACACTTTGTTTCACGGGTTAATGAAAACCACTCTACTTAATTCTCAGTTTCATTAGGAAAATATCTTTTAGAGAATAATTAATTTTCACTTTTCTTCAATACTTTCTGTTTTAAGGAGTTTTGCACTATGCTGAGATCCCTAATTGAGCGTTGCAGCGCAAAATGCTCCAAATACTCAAGCTGACACATTGTCTTCTAACGTCAAAAACTGAAGGGTCAGGCTACATGTTTTTCCGTTAATGCACAGCTTTGATAACCCCCTGGTTCCTACTTCTGAATTAGCTAATGTCATGGTAAATTAATCTTGAACTGCAATAGCAAAGCTTTAGTCCCTTCAGGAATGACATCTTTTGAGTCTACACTGGCCAAAACAAGCCGTTGATGGCATTTCCATAATAGACCGTTGGTCAAAGATTTAATCTCGTGCAATAAATCTCTTAGTACACTCCTGGATGGATACCTGACAATGAATCAAAAAAACAATGATAATTTGAATATTTTCATGAAATTCTCTCAGTGAGTCAGACTTTCTATAGTACAAGTTGTACTTCAGGCACGAAGAGCGAGCGCAAGTGTTTTAGACCCACTGCAAATACGTGAAGACTTGCGAATAACTCAGAAGCCTTAGACATTTTAGATACTTTTGAAACGCAGGTTATCTAGGAATTAGGAATCTCTCTTAGACTCTTTTAAGAAGGAGTGATTGTGACTGATGGCCGCCATAATTGACCGCCATTCAAGTGTTGATAGAGGCAAAATGTCAGGACTCGTGAAATAACAAATCGTTGACTTTCACATTTGTCCGTGTGCTTTCCCAAATTCACTCAAGCTATGTGGTTTTTGATTCTCGATTTTCCAGGGGGTTATATTGATACTAATATCCCTTCGCTTGGGATAGAAAAAATATCTGGATAACTGCTAGCTAAAAATATAAAGTTATAAAGTCCATTGCCAACGTGTCAGGGTTCTTCTATAGCCGTGAGAAAATTTTTTAGATTTAAACCAATCAAAATCTTGGCAGGTAGAGAACCTTGGCAAATGTGAGTGATTTATGATTTGCTGTGAACTAGTTAGTACTTTGGTCTTCCGGAACTAAGGGTTGTCATCTAATTACATCTAATTTCTTTGTCACTGGGCGCGAAGCATAAAATGATCAGTGGGTTTGTTTACAAACAAGGAGTGCTTCAGAAACTATACAAATTAATTTCGCAATTAGCGTTTCCTTTTCCCTCTTTTAACGAAGCAAATTGTTTGAAAAGGAGGAAACTGTGTAATCTTGAAAATTAAAGCCCAACAAAAGTTGATATTCTACTGTAAATAAGAAACACTGAAATAAAAAACACTGAACTTGAGCTTCGTCACACATCAACTCTCAAGAACTCAAATCAAGTAGTGCTCTGAAGAAAAACGGGGTTCAAAACACCAGTTACATGTCATTATGACACCGTTATAACATGTACACACGCTTTTGGTTGTTTCAGTTGGCTCAGTTTTGAGTTTCCACTGAACACTTTGTTCTGGTGGTCATGATAAACCCCAAAGGAACTGCTGAAAACCACCCAACAATGATGAGAACTTCTCTTTTCCAGACTTGTGGGTTTTTTCTTTCTAAATGTAAAAAACGTGGCCTTGAATTCCTTCTGCAAACTAAAATTAACCTTGGTTACGAACAAGTTTCACTTCTAAACACAACAGGAAGTCGGAGTGGCGGATTAAGAGAAGTTAAGGGATTGAGTCTTATTGAAATATGATGTGTTAATTACATTAAAGAACCGAGGTCGATTACTCATACCTTCCCGAGTTCCACAGTCAATTTATCATACTCTTAGCTTATGGCAAAGAAATTTTTCTTTAAATCAAAGCCAGCTACGTTGTATACGGTTTGAGTGTTTCTCTATATGGCTTTCTTATTGTACCTAGACTCTATATTCAGATATTTGAGTTGGAGGTTTTGAGGAAGTCTTTCTGGGGAACTACTATTCAATTGAGGCTTGCATCTGGCACTTCACCTTGCTTAAGCATCCGGAAAGCCCCCTTTTGTAATTAACTTAACCTATGTTCGTCTATTTTCCTTCCAATTTTCCTTTTCCCTCTCCTTTGGGCTACATTGCAGCAGCCGAAGTGAGTCCATTCACTTATCCTGTTAAAGATCACGAACAACCAACTGGGACAAACTTCGTGTTTTTCCCACGCTACAAGCAACAAAACTAATATAAAGCTCCCGACATGTCAGCTTTTGCCAGTGATAAAGTAACTGTGAAAAATCCGATCTTTTTTAATTTTAAGAAACTATTTGAGCTATCACTTTGATAAATGACCTGTAAGTGTTTTATTAGCTTAAACTCTCAACTCGCAGCGGTCCAAGACGTGAGTACTAAGCGTCAATGATCCATTTGTCAGTGCTTCTGTGATTAACAAGACTAATAATGACATAGTTTTCGCAAGCGAAGCCAAGAAATTGTTCCCTAAACCTGTGGAATTTTTGGTTCCAGGTTCGGCTTGAAGATCTTTTTCCCTTGAGTCGCAAACGCCTACCTATTCTGTGCTTAGTGGGTGGCAACTGGTATCAGCATGCGCTTCTCAAGAACGTGATGATGGTTAAGCTAATGATCCAAACATTTAGCTCATGAATGAGGCAGACGGCGTGTTTAGCTAGTTTTGGTCGACGCAGTGTATTTCGGCTGTAGTCAGCGCGGTTTATTAGCTACGTCTTGAGCGAAAATCACTATTTTTTTCCGGCCGTTTACAACACCCAATTAATCAGGGTCCGCTCTTTGTACCTCTCACTATTCATCCCAAACGCCCACATCATCTTAAATCCAATGTTTTTATCACAGCTTATGAAAGAACAATAAAACTGGCAAGTCTGTTTGGTTTATGATTGATCTGGAGATTGGAAGGTTATGATCTGAGATGAACTTTGCTTGCGTTTACGATAAGATTCCTCGACTTCACTAAACTCGAGAACGTACCGCACGGACGGGAGGAATCGCCAGTTATGTAACCTAGACTAAAAGTTGAGTTTATTTTCACCTAAAAATAAGACTTTATAAACTGGAATTGTCTTGTAGAAATTACAACTCTTTCAGCTCTTTCCTATCATCGCTTAAGGTTTCGCTTTTCCTTTGCAAATACCCCAGCTCTATATTCCCAAAAAAGGTCTCAAAAAAATAGACGATGAGTATTAAAGAACTACTGGTAGTTATTTCATTTGGTATCAAAATCCAAACACGTTTCAATTTTTTAAAGTATATGGATCTAGTGTTATCGCGAACGATACGAGTGTAGACGAAACATCCTGTGATTCTTCAAGGTCTGTCTAATTAAGGTACGTCCGGTGGCAAGGACTTAAATAACACAGCTCAAACCGCCGGTTGAATTCCAACTATGCTGACAATGACAATTAATCTGTTTTCCCCAAACAGACCGTGTGCTTACATTATTCTTGTGTAAACGGTCAACACTCTTGAAGAAAACAAATATTGTCCCATATTTATGTTAATCTTGGATCGCGTTCTCTCGGATGATTGAACTCGAATAGTGGATCCAGAAAACAATTGACCATCAAACACAAAAGCCTTAGCCACTCGAGCCCAATCTATAATCGTCCCTCTGAGCGCCGTCCAATCGAACGTCAGCAAAGCTATGCCGTCTGTGCTATCGAGTTACTGATTTGACCAATCCTGGGGTTGAAAATCACACAGATTCCTGATGAAATCTTCCCGTCACACACAATTATGTTTCAGCCAATTAGTGCCAGCAAAATGGCCATTGTAGTATGGGCGTGACAGTAGAAAAAAAAGTTAATTGCTACACAATATATAATGTTCGGTCGTTTTACGGATTTAAAATGAACTTATCGTAATTCAAGCGAATCAACAACTTCGTTCTCATAGACAAGTGCTGACTCTATTAGAAGACTGCGATCTGGCATCGACCATGCAAATCAGTAGCGCTCTCTGGATTCTCGGTCTATTGTCGATGAACAACACGCTACTAATCTTTCAGTCCTCTGATGCGTGCTCTGAGATTCCGGAGAAGAAACTTGACGAGAAATGGGAGGCCTTAAGAGAGCCTTTGTTACGGAAGAGAGCACTGGAAATCACACAAAAACAAATGCTGAATGTCTTGGGACTGACAGAGTTGCCTCGACCGAATCGACGCGTCATTCGCCCACATGCGTTCATGCTGGACTTGTATAAAACACTGTCGCGCGGAGCCAAGCGCAAGACAACTAAAGTAAAAACTCAAGAAATTATCAACACTGTTCGCGGCGTTGTGGATCAAGGTCAGTCAAACGGTTACACGCGCGTTAGCGGCCATGTTATCAGCGAGTCGACGTTAGTGTTGTCATTACAGATTTTTTTCTTGTGGCAGTGTTTTTTGTTTGTTTTTCTGATTTTCTGCATAATTTTTCATGTATAATCGTCCCCAAAGCCTAATTACGAGAGTACTCCTGCCTATACGTTCCTTTATAATCTTTAATATCGCACTTCTATTATCTTGCAGAGATCTACGACAGGTCGGTTTCACCAGCGCATCATCAACTTTACGTGTTTAATTTATCCACGATTCCAAGCACTGATAAAATGATCGCAGCGGAGTTGAGGATTTTAAGGAGAGCCGAGTCGGCCGACAGCTATTTCGTAGCAGAGTACGGGACAGCATTCAAAGCTGTGATATACACGAAAAATACGACACGAAGACCGTATAGTAACACAGTTCTAGAGCCACTGGACTCGTTTTCGTTTGACATAACCGACAACGAAGAGCGCTGGCATGTTTTTACTGTTACTAAGGCCATTCAAAAGTGGAGGGAGTCTTCGAGGAGTCTTCGGTTTCTTCAGCTCGGCGTGGAATCGGTTTTGAATGGCAAATCCGTAAGCCCGTTCAAGTTGGGTTTTAGCAAAGGAAACCGAATTCACAGCAATCGAGCGCTGCTAGTCGTTTTCTCAAACGACGGAAAGAGATCAAAACTGTTAGCGCAAGGAAAATCTGACAAGGTTGGAAAAAAGTTCGAGAGTACATCCAAAACAAAAAAGGACGATTGGGCGAACAAAGTAGGGGAGGATTCCGGAGTTGTAACGCATCATCAGTACTCAAGAGTCAAACGTTCTTCAAATGTTGAACAAGTAATGAGAAGATTAAATCGCGGATCACGACGCCGTAAAAGAAAGAACCACTGCCGTCGTAAGCCTTTATACGTTGATTTTGAGAAACTTGATTGGGGAAGCTGGGTCATTGCACCGCGCGGCTACAACGCGTACCTCTGTGAAGGAGTCTGTCGCTTCCCTCTAGATAAATATTTAAGACCTACGAATCATGCAACGGTTCAGACTATTTTAAACACTGTGGATCCGCAAGCGGTGCCTCCGGTTTGCTGCGCACCTAACAAACTCAGTTCTATTAGTATGTTATATATTGATCCAGAGAATAATATAGTATATAAGAAGTACGAAGACATGGTCGTGGATCGCTGTGGATGTAGCTAGTGGAGGGGTGTGTGCACTTGGCACGCAGATCTATTATCACAGTGTACCAACCAAAGATGACCTAGAACACGAAGGCAAGCGCAGAAAGCGTTGTGCTATTGTGTAACACAGCTATAAAAGAGTTACTGCAGGGCTTCGTTATGTCAGGAAGTACTACGTGTCAACAGTGGCGTATTGAAGGTATAACTTCGCACTGCGCGCAACGTCGAGAAGTGTTGAGTTGAGTATTGCTTACGCACGTGCCAAGAAGATCGTCCGGCGTTTTACCTAGTCAACACTTGGCGATAAAAAATTGAGAAAAACAATGTTGTCGCGTTGGCTTATGTCTCGTAATTGTAGCCCTGGTGCTATCATCACCCTACATCACAGGGCAATGGATAAAACGCATGATATCTTGGTGCTTCCAATTCATGTGGAAAAATTTATCGGAAAAAAAAAATGACAACGTAAAGCCAAATAAAACTTCAAGTGTTTACTCTTAACTCAAACCTTAAGAAGCGAGACTGAAATAATCACATCATCCCTGATTACTGGATGGTTCTTTAGCGGGCAGTCAGTCAACTCATGTAATGAGCTCCATAGACGTTAATAATACTTCAGCGCTTACGCTATGATGATAAGCCGTAGGGGGGAACTGTTACGACATTGAACTCGTTTGCCCCTTACAGTGATAAATGACGCGCATTTTTTGTCGAGTGTCAAAGGATCCATCTGGCCTTTCTCTCGTGGATGAAGGGCTTTGCGCCGAGAGCTTAGTGTTTGATTAAGTGTTTTGATCTAATACCGCTTAATTCTTGATCTTGTTGGGATGCTCAGAGGGCTTAACAATACATCCGAACAAAAGAGAGCCCCCAAAATATCTGGTCCAAACTGTCTTTGAAATGCCTATGAAATCGTTTCATGTTTGGCATGCGGAGCTGAACGCATCAACTCGAGTTGGATTAACGTCAAGATTACGGTGTTTATGATGCCATTTACAAATTATTAAAGATCCTGAGTTTGAGAAAAGAGCGGTTCGAGGCAGCGCTTGATTTTCGCGAACTTACCCAACCTGTTTTACAATTAACTGTGAACGACCTGCAAAGTTTCATTCCAAAATCTCGAGCTCGAAAATTCAATTGCTCGCTATAAGATTATCTTAATACCGCCTCTATTGAACCCGTCAATGATAATGTAAATAGAAAGATGCTTTATTTATTCCTGTTACTATTATTACATGTATGTATATGCAATGCAGGCGGTGTGTACGTACTACAGCCTATTCTAACACAGGAAGCGGACTGTCACTACAAATAAGACCCTTTCACAATGTTTAGCATTGTTGTACGAACCGAGGTCTTTAGTAAGGAATGGATTCTAAGATACAATACAACCACATTTTATACTTCCGGAAAACTATTTCATCATTTCAAAATCGTTTGCAAATTAGGGTCCATAGGGGAGATTATTATTATTAAAGATATACAAAGAATTGAACGGAGCTGTCAAACCATGTCAAATCTTCCCAAATCTTCTGCCGTTCGAACTCCACTTTGGGTATTACCGAGGTCAAAAATTCCAGTAATTAATGCTTTTGAGAAGCGATTTAAAATTGGATGAAACTTCCGAAGAAGTCTTCTCAGGATATTGTTGAGTTTAAAGTGTCGCTTCTCAGTCTTAAGGTGTTTATACAAGGGTTTGATATCCTTTACTTTAGTGCGCTTTGATCAAAGCAGATCTAAATTTTCCAACACTCGCTTCACTCAGTATGTAGCTTCCGCTGACGAAAAAGTCCTTATGGTGAGTCGTTATGAACTAAAGTTTTGAGGGGATAACTTGGTCCTGGGTCATTAGTTTTCCGAGAATCTCTAAGAGCTCTGAAAACGAAAGAAAAAACATGCAAAAACATCAAAAAGTCATTCAGAGTTAATTTATAGCCCGATTTTTTTACCGCAAACCGAGTTGCAGTTCAAGATCAAAGCTTGAGTGATTTCTAATCGTTCTGATTCAATGGTTGTACGTCCTCGGCAGGACGCGAATGGTTCTCATCTTACAACGTGTGGAATTTGCTTTTCACCAGCTCCTGGAATGACTGAAGCAGGCGATTATTCTTCAGTGTTTATCGTCAGTTGTTACGTAGAATTACCCCTTAGACAGCCAGCCCAATGACAAGGTGATCATTCCAATAGCCATCCCTTGTCGACACTCATATCAATACATTTACCTTTGGGCGCGGCCTTTGGGAAAAAAAATCCGTAAAACGCATTTTAAAACCATTACATAGTCGTCTACCTGAAGCAAAAATTTAGGTCAAATACAGTTTTTTCTTTCGTTCGTTTCTACAGTTAAACTTTAATCAAAACTGTAAAAGTTTTAAGGTTCAAAGTTATTTTAAAAACGTTGGGTCAAAAAAATTGCGCTTCAAGAAACTCGTTCCTTTGTTATTCCTGAATAAAACTTTGATCACAACTAAATAATTTCTTGCGGCCAGAACATAATCTCATCAAAGAAGACCGCTTTACTTCCTTTTGTTTCGAGACCTTCGTCCGTTTGGATGAAAAAATCGTCCTGCTTGAATCTTACATAAAAATAACGTCTGCTCTCGAGTCAAGGGTTCTAAAGGAGACTCATTTACCATGTCTTATTCGATTCAAAAAAGAAGCAGAATACTTCGGTTCTTCAGAGAAGTAAAGCACTTGACTTGATCTGAACCGAAAGAGGGCATCTAATTTAATCTGCCACTCGCAAACAGAGCAGTTTTTGTACGAGTGGAAACGTAAACGCACACAGCCATACCGTGACACTAAAATGGCTTCTGCACTTATTCGAGTATTGTGATTGGACGACATGAGTTTCCGTGCCTTTTCAATGGTTTAGGGCGGAAGCTATTTGAGTGCTGTGATTTGATGCGTTTTTCACTCAGTCTGAAATCTTTTCTCGGCTTTTAGCACAGAAAAGAAACGTCAAAAATCAAAAGAATTCACTCAAAATATATGCTGCGGGAATAAATACCCTTATGGTCGTTTCAAGTCCTTTGTTGACCGAAATCTTCAGTTTGTTTGCACTAAAACAGTAATCATCAAATTGATCCCTTTCATAAAGAGTTAAGGTTTAGGGTTGTTAACTTACTGAATTCCATTTAAGAGACCGAAAGGAACGAAAAATACTCTCCCGAATACGATATCACAGGCAGCTCAACTCAGTGGAAGAAAGGGCGAGTATGATACCTATGGGATCCCTGTGTCGAGGTTTGGATACCATGGAAACATAAGGTGATTTGATTTAAAGTTTTTCAAGTGTTTTGAAGTGAGAAAACCTTATGCCCAAAGTTTACAAAGGATCTCTCAAATTTAAAGCTATTTTAGTCAAGGCCAACAGGAAAAGACGAAAATAAAACCTCCAACCTCTTCAGCAGTTAGGCGTAGTGTTTTCCTATTTCAGGTCACTCATTCCCCTGAGTTTTATTTCTTTCTTTAATGGTGATCTTGAAGCAAGGATTCTAAGACCAAAGAGGTTTGGAACGGCAAAACATCATTTTATAGCTGAAAAAGTCAATTCCTCCAATAGAAAGTTTGATCAGTATTAACTTATTTTCAGCCAAAATACCAAAACTTTTTGCAATTATAAACCACGCGAGGATTTTCCTTCACGTAACCCGATGCATGTTCTCAACAGCGTTCGGCAAATTGTCCCATAACACGCCTCAGTATAAATCCGATTACTTTACAGGCATTATGAGCATTAGAACTCAGTATGAAGCTCATGCCCTATCCAATAAAAATGTAATATTTGCCCCGAGGAATTTCGATATGCGATCACCGCGCGGTTAATTAAGAGCAATAAGCTATATCGCCCGCAGGGAACCCAACATATCTTAAAAACGGGCCGCGGTGACCTTAGTTTTGAGGCTTAATCATTATAATAGCAGGGAGCTTAATAAACAAAAGCGTACCGAGGGGTAATGAGCTATTTACTGCCGTTCTTACTTATATCCTAAAGCTCCCTTTTATAACCCGCCTTGACCTCGGACGGGTGTCGACTTTTGGAAAATACCCTGAATGTTTCACCATGCCTTGAATCTATTTCGATACCAGATGTTTTATTCTATTTTTGACTACTAAATGGCTATATTTAGTTAGTTATTCGTCCATCAAACCCTCTTTCCTCTCCTGTCTCTCTCCCCTCCAACAAAAAAGAGAGACTGAAGGCAAGCGGATTAGTTGCATTTGGGGACTATTTGTTGGTCTGATTTTTAAGGTTTTTTTATTCACAGGTTCCTTCGTGGAAGAAGCCTTGTATTATATAGAGAGGATTTCGTACGAGTGCGAAATGATACGGCAAATTCTTAACCTTACTTTTGTCTTGCCGTATCTTACCGTTCAACTGTCCGTTATAACGATTTGTGATTGGATAATTCACACCAAAAACAATCGGAAACCATTTCAGTGTTACGGCATGTCTTACTGAGTGTCATTGCCATAAGTTTCCCACTCATACGAAAACTGCTCTGGATTAAAAGTAAAATGGCACTCGGTCTAATTTAGAGGCGGCCGGGATAAGATTGGTGCTCCCTGATATGCTGAGTATTTTACAGAGAAGCTTCCACAATCCTGGCCAAACATTCCAACACAGATTGAAACAGCAAATTTATCTAATGACGCGGTGACGTCGACACCAGAGAAAAACGTTTGCGCATGCACGTTTCCAAGAATTTAAGAGAGTTTCAGTGTAAAAATAAATGTTCATTTTCTCCGAGCATACAAAACATTTTGGTGGTATACTTATTTATTTACCATATAAGTCTACATTCAACCTTGAATATTTTAGACTGCAAGATATTATATAGATGAAGAACATATGTAAGAATTAGCCTTAAGTTTTAAGAACTGACCTTAAGTTTTGGCATTTTGTGAACCATAATTTTTAGACAAGTACGAAAATAAATTTGCATATTTTTACAATAGCAAGAAGACGTTTTCGGTTAAATTGCATACAGACTATGAGCATGCATGCGCAGACGTTTTTCTCTAGTGCCTACAAACTTCAGTGTATGTTATTGATGCATCTGATGACGATACTCTGCGCAGGCTCGAACGAAATAGTGCCGAGTCCGGGAGCAGAGTTACCTTGAGTTACGATGGAGAAAGGAAAACAAAAGCCAGTGATGGCGACTAAATAACAACTATTAGACAGTAATGCACTAATCAATTGAAACCAACATCCCCCGGGCCCAGGACAGGACGGGTAATTGATTCTGCGAGACCGGGGATTTTAACACGAATACACGAGGAAACGGGAAATTTAACGCGTACTTCAACAATTTCAGGGGCGTATCTAGGGGGTCTTAGGGTGACCACGACCCCCCCCCTCGGTAAGCCAAAGGCGTGTTTTTTTTGGTTCGGCCTTTCGGGGGCTCAAACAAAATGGCATTTGTTTCGAATTTGGGACCCCCCTCTTCGGAAAATCCTGGCCACGCCCCTGAGTTTTAACAGTTTTACTGAACAGCAACAACTTCAATTTTAACAGCAAATCTTCTTCGGGGATCGGGGGAAATGTTAAATTTAACACTACATGATTGTTAAATTCCCCGTCCTGTCCCGGGGGTCGGTGGGTTGGGGTTTCAATTGCATAACAATTTTGTATTTATTTCATGTATTTAAAGCTTACACTCTACACAATTCTGTTATCTTTTTCTTTTCGATTTTCTTTCATACTAGTTTAGTCGCTAGTTCATTTGTTTACATCTGTCTCTTTACTGTTTCTTATCATCTAGTCTTTCTTGGCCCTTCCCTTGAAGGTTTCCATGGCATCTCCAATTCGATGGAAATCACACAAAGTGGAGAAAGATGAGCAAGGCAAAATGCTACAACAACAACACAGAAATAAAGCATTTTTTCCAAACATATCAATTTAGTTATTTAGTTTGCTAGACGGTGATGAGACCGAAAAAATGAAAAAAAAAAAAAAAAAAAAAAAAAAAAAGAATTGAAAAATATGCTTACTAAACTCGGTTTCATCTTTATCACCGTGTATTCCAAAATGTCAGATGGTCCAGGTTTTTTAGTTTGCTACGGCGAGCAGATTTCGTATAGAGGCTTTGCACCATCACGTGATGGCAGCCATGACAGGAGGCATAACAATACAGTCTTTTTTCCCTGGGAAACTGAATTCTTTCTCTTGTAAATCAGATTAGACCAGATTCAATTCTTCCTGCGCCTCCTGTCATGGCTGCCTTCATGTGATGGTACAAAACCTCTATAAATTGGACATACGGCAAATTGGCAGTCGTGCTGTTGCCATGCGCGGTACTTTACCGTAACTGTACTGAACTACGCGTTGTGATCGGATGGTTTACATGAAAACAGTGAGAAGCCATTTCAGTGTTACTGCATACCGTACGGTGTACGTGCTGTAAGGCAGTACCGTAAGTTTCCCACTCGTACGATAACCATTCTTATGGGAAGCCATTTCAGTGTTACTGCATACCGTACGGTGTACGTGCTGTAAGTCAGTACCGTACGTTTCCCACTCATACGATAACCATTCTTATGGGAAGCCATTTCAGTGTTTATAGGTTAGAGACTGTTGTGAGTGTTTTGTTTACAAATAAACGCACGCGCTGACTGTACAATAAACGAGAAATTTCAAATACTGCACGAAGCGAAGCTGAGTGCAGTATGGAAATTTCAACTTCATTGTACAGTCAGCAAGTGCGTTTATTTGTAAACAAAACACGAACAAAAAGTCTCTAACACTTAATATTCAATCAGAGTTCACTGCAGTACACAAATATGTCGCGGCCGTAAAAGCGTGCATTATCACCGTGATGTACGGTCGGGCTTGATGTCGTCACATACAGCAAGATCACGTGATCGATTTTAGCCAATGACGCGCGTGGATTTTGTACAGTGAACGATGATTGAATATTAATACTGCATACCGTACCGGGTACGTGCTGTAAGTCAGTACCGTACGTTTCCCACTCATACGATAACCATTCTTATGGGAAGTCATTTCAGTGTTACTGCATACCGTACCGTGTACGTGCTGTAAGGAAGTACCGTAAGTTTCCCACTCATACGAAAGCCGCTCCGATGCTGATAACGATCACATAATGGCTGCTCCTCATTTGCATAAAGGGTTTTCAAAAATTGAAATTATGTATTCTTGATAAATCATTTCAATTCGATGATGTTAATATGCCAACCATTTTGACAGAAGCTCTTCGTCACCGAGTTGCTTGGTTTCAGCAGCCAATCGCTCTGGTACATGAACAGGGGCGTAGCCAGGATTTTGCCTTGGGAGAGGGGGTTGGGGAGCCAAAACTCGTTTTCAGAACATCGGTAAGTCGCGTGAACTTATCACTTGACTATTACGGTGTTTAGGTTTCTACAGCGTGACGATGACTTTCTTTGATACAACCGCTGAGTGGAAATGATAGATTCAGCGCCTTTTTGCTACAAAAAAAAAGCTACAAACAGGCTGGGAGAGCAGACCCCCCTTGCCCCCCCCCGGCTACGCCCCTGATGAACGACATTGGTTTGCATCCCATGAAGTTTTGCTAAAGTAATAATGAGCTAAGTCAATAATAAAATGAAACTCACCTCTTCAGCACGAAGAATGAGTACAGAGATTTTGGAAGATAAAGAAATGGTTCATTTCGGAGCACAGCATCTAAGATGTTGTCAGCGACCCATTCAGGTTCCATTAATCTAAAAAAAATTAATCAAGAGTTACAGATTGGGGCTGAAATAATTTATTAATTGACGATATCCGCCATGCTTATTGACCCGTTGTGATGCTAATAAATCACGTGGTTTCTGAGAGGGCCGGCAAACAACTTAAAACATAAATAATCAACCGCTTCCCATAACATACTTTCTCATGCTTGGATAATATTTGTCAAAAAACTGAATTTATTCTTGGAAATTTGCCTATTTTTGTAAAGATGGTTGTTCTTCTAATGTTTGTCCCACCTAAAAGACCTCATGGCTAATTTGCACTACAACTATGAAAACCTTCATGGTGGCTATTTTTAATTAACTCTGCACACATGATGCCTTATTCGTCATTCTGGAGTTGTGGTTTGCATTGGATTAAGGGACTGTTTTAGGAGACACACTTTTCATCTGATGATGTCATATATTGCCAATATAAAGGAAAAAAGAAAGCGAAAGCAAAAACCTATGGAAAACAATCATAATAAGAATAGGTTCTTCCTCGCTGTATACCTATTATCACAACAGTCGCGGCTCTCGCCCCATAACTTAATTACTGTGACGTGATAATGAGTATGCAGTGAGGATATATCACTAATGGTCACACAGTTCAAAATCCATGCCGTCCACTGGATGACTAACAATAGACCTAATTCGCTTGGGCGTATTTGTTTTTCCAATACAGGTCACGTGTCACTCCTTTGGGACTGTTTCCTTTGTTTAATGGTAACGCTTGAGAAGATACATTAATATGGATAAACCTCAAACAAAGAA
>WUAP02186110.1:11662-22265 GCA_015163945.2 Stichodactyla helianthus | reverse complement strand
CTTGTTTCTGATTCGTGCAAGATATCACGCCACAGGAGTAATCACGCTCTGATCACGTGCACTGGGCTGTGTGCTGGCTTATTTTCCCTTTCCTTTTCACATGCTACTTGTATCCCGACTGGGAAATAAGTGGTTATTTCCCGCTCAGAATACATTTAGATTTAGTTAATACCAAGTGATCATCTTTCAGCCAATGACAGTGTTTGTTATATCAGGAAAATCCATAGCTATATAACAATTAACACTTATCTACTGGGACCGAGGGAAACAGTATGTTTTGTGGTCCCAAAACTGCTGATGTTTCCCAAAGCGGAGCTGAGGGACCACAAAACATACTGCTTTCCCAAGGTCCCAGTAAATAAGTGTTTTATTGTCATACCAAGTGTCAAAGAGAACAAAAATTAGAGAAAGAAAAAAGAATTTTTATTAATATACAACTCTAGAATGATGACCGTTTTGATATTTTTTCAGTCATGTAACTTCCAGTTTTGTTATTCCCAGTCCACAACATATTATTGCCCTCCCAGACTTGTCGCCAGGGAGACAGTCGAATTTCTTCACGTTCACGTGATACACTCTCGACCAATAGAAATTGAGGAAAATTGAACTTTGACACTTGGTAATAATAAATACCTCTTATTAACCAAGCATGAGACCACACCATAAGTTATGAACTGAGTTTTTTCCATTGCCTTATGGCCCCAGTGAGTAGTTGAGTAGTGGGTGGCCATAAAAAAAGTGAAACTTATGTACAGACCAAGCAAGCGAGGTCAATAAGATGTTTATGAAATGGCAAAGCACACTCTAAAAATAAGGTTGTTAATTGGTCCATACCATAAGTTATGAACCACAAACCCTTCCAGATAATAAGACCAGATATTTCCACTAAAAACCTACACTGTATATCATATCAATTTCTACCTGATGACGCCAGTATGTCCCTCTGATCTGATCCAATCCAGGGTACCAATGCACTAAAAAAGCCCAAATACAGTCACATATTGAACACTTTGTTTATTGATCATCAAGAAACAAGATGGAATGGGCTCTTGATTAAAATTCAGTCATTAACTCAGATCTTATGTAAGCTTATTAATTATCACAGCAATGCAAAAACAGTAACACTTACTATTGAAATCTGACTGTTGACAGCCCAAAAAATGATTTTGGGTTTTTATTTGGATTGATCAAAATGATCATGTGACATTTCATACTTTTATGCACATGGAATATGGTAGTGACATTTGGTGTGTGAGGCTGCAGGTTAATCTCAAATATAGAAAACTTTGACATATTAATTGTTAAACTGCAGACTTCATATGCTGAATGTCACCACCTCAGTCCACATGCATAAAAGTATGCAACATCACATGATCATTTTGATCGATCCAAACAAAAACCTGACGGATCATTTTTAAGGCAGCTGAATTTTTAAAAGTAAGCATTTTGGTGAAATTTTTGCAAAGAAATGTATGTGTTTAGCCTGATAACGAGGCTTGCCGGGCATGCCACTCATCTGGAAAATGCTCTATGTACCTTTCCAGTAGCCAAGTCCCAGAATTTCAAGTTGTGATCCAGTGATCCACTAATGACCTTTCTGCCATCTTGTGTAAGGTTAAGACAAGTAACAGCATCATGGTGACCTGCTAATGTCATTAAACATTCTCCTTCATGAAGACTCCAGACCTAACCAGGGGAAAATAATATACAGTGTATTTATTGACTGCAGTAAAGTGTAAAAATAGAGTTGTAAACACCATGAAGTGGACTGATAACAGCAAACTCTGTATCTCCAGGAGGTTGCATGAACAAAAGCACAAGTCTGGGCTACCGTACTTCACTACCCCTTATTTAAGAAGGTGGGGTGGGGGAGGAAGTATCAATATTTCTCAACATGCTTCTAATTGTACAACATAGTCATAGTTGAGTTAGCCCAGTACTGGCCAAAGCCTTGATTTCAGTATGTAACTTCATGTGCTGAGCTATGTACTAATCTGATATGATGGAAGATGGGATGATATAATAAAGGAAAGAAGAGTTAATAAATAAAACAATTATAATTTACATAGTAACACCATGAACTGCTCTGGTAATGAAATTAATGCTTTGGCTTGTACTGGACTCACTCAACAATATCTTGGGAAAGGCCTATTATGTCAATCAAAAGATCCTTCTTTGATAAATTTTTAACTTTTAGTAATAGCCAGTTGTGAAAAAGATAACCTCACCTTTATAGTGTTGTCATAGGAACCAGATACAATCTTGTTGTCATCAAACTGTACACAGAGGACTGCAGCATTATGTCCTCTATGGATTGAATTAAAGTAAGAAAATATCATTAGATTAAGGTCCTTGATTGAGATTTATTTTGTAGAGTATCTAGAGTTTATTTTGGGATGACAAACCTTGATGTATAGCTGCAGTAAAAAAAGGCAAAGAAGAGCATTGCAAGGCAAGGCAAAGCAAGTTAGTGCAACATCAGCTAGGAAGGTCCAAAAGGAAGGATGAAGTAGCTCAAGGTATGACAGAGTGGAAAAAGGGTGGGCAGGATTGGCAGCTTAGCAAGGTAAAACAAAATAGACTACATAGTATATATAGTATAGTACTTAGTATAAATAGTAGCACTGAAAAAGACATCATGACAACTATACTACTAAGTCAACCTGATTGTGAATCTAAAAAATCCTTTAGCATTATTTCATGTTTCATTTTACCTTAGTGTTAATTTACACTGTCCTGTCTTGAGATCCCAGACTTTCAGTGTTTTGTCATAAGAGCCGCTCACAACCTTCTCATCATCCACCTGCAAAATGAGATACAACGTGAAAAATGGGAATAACACCTTTAATTGGTTTTGGGAAGTTAAGTTTGTTCATTTATTTATCCATTCATTCAATCATTTTTTTCATTCATTACAGCAATCATTTGCTTGTTCCTTCATTCATTCTTTTCCTTGTTCATTTGTTTATTCTAGGTACTAGGTTTTCTTGTTATATCTGGTAAACTTTAGTGATGATTTGAAAAAATATAATCCCAAAAGAAACTCCAAAGCAGACAAAGACAGTAAAAGATCTCACCTGTAGACACCTAACAGTGTGCATATGACCTACCATGGTCACCTTACAAGAGGCACCACTCCAATATGACTCAAAGGACAAGTCCCATACCTACAACAAATACAACAATATAAAGATATTATTAATATATTATTATTGAGGATCTTGTTATCATGGAAATGAACATGTCATATGACAAAAATTACTGCTGCAGCAAAAAGTCATTCTGAGCTTGTGCAGTTATATTAACTTTATTACAGTGATATTAGAACAGATTTTGTAGGACTGTGAAAAGCTTGTGGCACAATCATTGCCGTAAGCATGCCTTGCTGTGACCAAGATGTTTTCTAGAGTTTTGACATGCCGTGCCATGACTTGACCATGTCATGACTGTGTTCATGCCATAAACTTTTCACAATCACACAAAATCTGCTCTAATCATTTCTTACCTTAATGGATCTGTCAACAGACCCACTCACAAGTCTATTACCATTTAGATTCAGACAACGGACAGTTCCTGAATGGCCAGCTAATGTAAGAACTGCATGGCTATCATCACGGCTAAGATCCCAGACCTTTATTGTCTTATCAGTTGAACCACTTACGATACGAGTGTCATCAAACTGAACACAGGAAATGCCTGCCAAGTGTTGAGAAAGAGCACATGATGAGTTGAATTTTCTTTTTAGCCTGAGTAAAAGTCTTTTTTGTTTTATGAGAATAACAGTAAAACTTTTCTGATGCAAAGCCAAATCTTTGCCCTCATTTCTCAGTCGAGAGGGAAATACAAAGTACTGGGCATCTTTATACAAACAGTGATATTCCTAATCAGAGGTAAGTGCTAGGCTAAACACTGGTGCACTGCCTCCAGAATTTCTGCTGATTCCAAATGGGACAAACTTCCAACTACTGTTAATAATGTATAAGACATCAAAAACCTTGTGTATGTCCTTCAAATGTTCTAACTTTACACCTTCCATTAAGCCAGTTCTTTCTGAGGAGATATCTTTCTGCAAACATCTTCTTCCACTAAATGACAAATAAAAAAGGTTGGATTAAGCAACTTTGGCTTATTTTATATATATATTTTTTCAGGCCAGTACATATTACCTGAACAGTCCCACATGGCAGAGTGTATATCATCAACTGATTTTCTTCTGTTTTTCTGGATAATTGCCATTCACTGCTCCTGAAATTAGGTTTGAATAAAGATCCATCACAACAAAACACCATGAAAGCACCATAAAAACAAAAAGATAATGACCTTATAGTGCTAAAAATGTGGTAATGGAGTTAGAAGAGAGTATAATTTATCAGTGAGGTCATGTTTAACATTACTGTATATGTTGAAGTTTAATTTGACCGACCAGTTGAATTTGACCATAGGTCAAATTAGTCCCTTTGTGATTTGTTGAACATTTTGAACTGACCATTATAATTCGATTGAAGTCTGTCTGATAAAGTTATAGTCCTTTTTTCCAAGTTTTTTTTTTAAGGGTTAAACTTCAACTATAAAATGGTTAAAAATATGCCACTTAGACATCTGTGCCATACTTGCATAGTCCTTTCCATATCAATGGATTGCTTGCCAAACTGTTCCAGAATCTGTTGACCTGACTACATCTACAAAGACTTTCTGAAAATAATAATTAAAAAAACCCAATATTATTTAATATGTAAAATCTTTGTTAAATCTTAACTTGCTATGCATTAAAGCTAAATCGGCAGACTTGACTAATTTGCAAGATACCTGGATCTAAGTAGGACATAACAGCATTAGTAACAGGATGTGGTAACCATGCCAGCATATCTTGACAGTTTGGTGGGCAGGTTTTATGAAGAACTGGCTCCATGGCAACGGACAGAAGATGCATTTGAGGTAGTTCACATTTTTCCTGTAAATGAAGAATAAAAGAAATCAGGGCAGTATGAACACCATGTAATAAATTTGTATAACCAGTCTTGCACACAAGTTGTTGCACACAAGTTTTAGGTAAAAGCTTACATGTAACAGGGCTTCTCAATATTCATATTCCCACGTGATGAGGTTTAAATGATTGACTGCATGCACTACAAATGCACTACCTTTCACCACTATGGTTGTGGGTTGGAAATAATCCACATTATTATATGGCTACGATAGTATGCTTGCTCTGATTGGCTGATTTCCGGTCTGATATTTTCCCATCTCAGACCGGTAAGTTAAGTTTGCCTGTCTTTTGTCAACGCAGCTAAAAAAGCCATATAATAAACGATTTATTAACCTCGCTTGCTTGGTCTGTACAGGAAAATATCAGACCTTGATCTTTTATGTACTGACCTTGCCTAACGGCTCGGTCTGTACTGCCAAGACCTTGGTCTGATATTTTCCTGTACAGACCTCATGCTTGGTTAATAACCTCTTAATCTTAATGCTTCTTTTTGTGTGGGGTTGGAAGAGGGGGTTAGCAAGGGCAGCTGCAGTTTGGTTATCTTATAGAACTCTTCAAGTGTTGCCCTCTTAAGCCAAAGTCTGTTATGGCTTACCCTGTTAACCAATCAAAAGGCAAGACATGAGATCAAGTTTTGGTACTGTAACCAAGTGGTTTATAAATGTATTCCTTGGAAAAATATTCTTACCAGAAGTTTCTTGATTAGAATATTCTTCTGCTCATCATTAAACTCTGAAAACCAATCCAGAATAATCTGTGGACCAATAGACAAGCATGATTCAATATCATTTAATGTATTAACCTTTGAACAAATTATCAGCATGATTTGTTCATTTTTTCCCTCCTTAAAAACAGCATGGACATTTTAAATCAGGATTACATGTAAATAACAAGATGGTGCTCATATTTAATAAGAAGAGATTTTGTATATAATTTAACTATAAAACATTGTGATAATATATGGTACATTCTAAAAAAAATCTAAAAAAAAGTTTAAAAAAATGCAACGTTTCGACTTAACTTAAGTCAATATTAAGGAATAAAATGAAAAATGAATTAAAAAATATATATACAAAAATAAAGCATGAAGTTATGCTGGATCCCCTAGAGACTCAATCTTTTTTTTTTTTCTGTTCTTAAGAAATGTCAAACTAAGTTTCTTCTTTATGAAATGCTTTTTATTAAGGACATTAAGCCTACACTCAATACCCAGAATGACTCTATTCCAGCTAAGCCTTTTACTGATTGCGTCTCTTGAACAAATTATCAACTTGAGTTTTTATTTGGCTCTCTAAATATGATCATATATGGTACATTCTAAAAAAAATTCTAAAAATGAAAAATGAAAAATGAATTAAAAAATATATATACAGAAATAAAGCATGAAGTTATGCTGGATCCCCTAAAGTTAGTACATTCATATGGCAATCAGAGAACAATGTCTGAACATTTTGGTGGCCATAACACAAAGTATACCACATAATGCCCAGGGACAAATTGGTGAATTCTTAAAGCCAACCATAATTGATAGGACTGACAGAATTATTTTGTGAATTAGAAATAAAAATATTAAGTTAGCAGAACGTACTTCAGTTTGATGTTTAAAATGTTGTCCATCAACCTTCGGCTTGGCTGTATGCAGCAGTTTTTGATTTGACAGGAGTGAATTGCTTTTCATGACGTTTTTACTTCGATTTTCAGTTCTTTTATTTTCTTCTGGTGTATTAAGAGGGGTAATAACTGAGACATAAGAATTCACTGCATTTTTAACTTTTTGAGAAATTTCTTCACCATTACACATGCAAGACCGTGGTCTTTCTTCTTGCACTGTTATCACATTTGTCAGCAATGCAGAATCATCTAACATAGTTGTTTTTCCAACTAATGCTTCATGTTCCTCTTCCTCTGTAGAATCACTTGTCATTGTACACAGTGGAATTGATGTATTTGAATTATTTGCACATTGAAAAAGTGTTTTTTCCTTAGTGTAAGCATTTGCTTTTAACTTCTCAACAAAATTCTCTGAAAAAGTACTTGATTCCTGTAGTTTTGTTTGTGAGTGAAAATCAATTTTGCCTTCTTTGGAAAAATCAGTCACTTGATCCTCTATCTTTATACAGTAGATTCCAGTTTCTGTTGCTTTACTTTGAGAACATGCATCCTTTTGATCACCATCTTTCTCCACAATAACATGTTTACTGTATTTTACTGGTGATTCAATATCTTCTTCAATTGCTTTTGCAAGACTATCTGGTACTTCTTTAATCATTTCTAACTTGCTATAAGCTGCTCTTTTGTCAATCGCACATAACTGCTGCGAGGAGTTCAGAAATGCTAAGTCTAAATCAATGAGCTTGATGTTACTGGTTCTTGTTTCAGCTTCCAAACTTATATTTTTATCATTCATCATTGTAGATGAGCACTCAGACATTTCCTGAATATCTTGCCATGAAATATTAGCCTTACTGATGTCTTCCTGATGTGATGATGTGTTCTTAAAAGCCATGCTGCAAACCTCATTAACAGGATCCTCAACCATAAAACAATCTTTCATTGACACAAAAGAACCAATATTGGTACACACACCTAAATCCTCCGATATATTTTCATCTTCACTGGTTTTACTACCATGTTGTTCATTTGATGTCGACAGTAATTTATTTGGGCTGTCTGTCATTTTACCCTCCAAATCTGAATGCAAATTAATACCATTTGAAGCATCAACACCTCCAACAATGTCTGTGACTTTGTTTGCACTGTTTCTGTGCTCTGTTGAAGATCCACAATACAAATCAAATTGGTTCACATCATTTGCCAATATTGGCCCTGAAACAACCATTTCCTTAGCGACTACAGTGTTATAATTCGAACATTTGTTCCTTGAACTCTTAAAAAAGTGAATAACCCCAATAGTTAGACCGTTCTGGTTTTTTATTTGATTTTGTTCAGATAGAAGTGGTGTGCTTTTGACCCCTCGTAATTCTGCATCCCCAGTATTTTTGAACTCGATGCTCAGTTTTGACGAATCAAAGCCACTAAAAGTAGCAGTTTTCCGCAGACAACATATTTTTTTCTGCTTCTGGGGCGGAGAGAAAGCGTCATATCCCTGACTTGACACTAATAAACGCTTTTTTCGAGGCCAACTATTATAGTTTGGACCTAAGAAGCTCTTGGTTTTGGGTTTGCAAGTACAAAGAAAACCTTGGCAGCGTTGGCCACAAACGTTTGCAGGCATTTCGTCCAGAGACAACAAACTCAAAGGCAAAGACAGTGAACATTTTATGCTGTTTTTTGGCTGTTCCTCTTGTTTAGAGTTGATTTCTTTAGCCATTTCGCTCACCAAGTTATTACTACTTGTTGTAATACTAGAACTTCTACGACCAACTGACGCGAAGTCGTGAAAATTCCCTGTTGCAGTTTGACAAGTCAATGGGTCAGAATTTTCCTTCGTCTCTTCATATAAAGTCGAATTTGCTTCATTGACGTAATGTTTTAACTTCTTTCTTTTCAAATAATTAAAGCTCTTTGTCTTTCTTATTCCTGATTTAGATTTAGCTTTGCACAAACTTGGAGAGTTAAGATTATTTCCAGTCACATTCAAAACAGCATTATTTTGCGAGCATTCCTCGTCTTCACTTCGAAGTACACCCAAAGGTGGACTTTTGTGGTCTTTTCTTGCTTCTTCTGGACTTTCAGTTTTATTTTCTCTTCCACTTTTTGTTTTTCTGGTAAACCAAGCTACTTTTTCCCACACTTTTGAGCGAGTTTTGGGGCGTCTTTTGGAAGAACTTCTGGACTTTGTGCTCGAGTCTTTGGACGCGTTTGCTTGGTTTGATGAGTCAACAGCCTCGTCTCCATCATTTGAGCTAAGAATATCATCCATTGCTATTTTCGGACGATTGTTATATAAAAAGGGCGAGGTTTCTGAAATAAGGAAAGGTTTCCTTGCTGTATTTACGCAAGTCGTCGCATCTTTTAGAATTAACACTCACAACTACTCAGAACCTTCAGACCGATCGGGACACGACTGCAGCTCGATAAAATATCGATTAAACGATGAAAGACGAGCAATCATCGACTACATGTCATTTACATTTCTATCCGAAAGCGATTTTTACTTGCTCAAGAGATTTCGCTTTCGTTTTTTCGGTTTTTTTTCCTTTTTTCTTTTTTCTTTCTTTCTTTCTTTCTTTCTCTTTTTTTTTTTTTTTTTTGCTCTTGATTTTTAAGACAAACAAACAAACAAACAAACAAACAAAAAATCTAGAGAGTATAATATTTATACAGAACACGACTCGGGGGTGATGGGTGGGGCATTCCGGGCATATGTAGGGCATTTGTTTCCTCTTGATGTCCCAACCCTAGGGAATTTTATCGGGGGCGAATCCAGAAATTTGCAAGGAGGTGTCCGAAAAGAAAAGAGTGACCTCATTAATCATGCTGTTCTGACTTATTTAATTTGTACATAAATTTATTTTTAGATTTAATCTTATGCATTAACCGTTGCTAAGAAAAGATTCGAGAAACGGAAGTCGTGAATAATAAGAAGAGATATATTTACTGAAAAACAATCTCACACTTGGCCCGTGGGAAGGGGGGGGGGGGGGGGTTGGGGTCCGGTGCACCAATGGACACCCCTGGTTCCGCCCCTGTTTATCTCCTCGCTTTCCCCAGGGTACGGCCTTTTAACATATCTTTACTTTTATATTTGGAATGAGTGTCTGCCAGTGTAGGGAATTTTTGACTCATGCATTTTTCTGTCTTCCGGGTAGGAAATCTTATGTTGGGCATTTGTATTTTTTCAATAATTTCTTTTAAGGCCTGGGAGTTTAAGTAAATTGTGAAAAATTAACTTCAATGCTTTGCAAGCATAAACTTTAAAGATTCTCGGTAACTTAGACTGTTTTGACAAACTTAACATTTTGGTGCCTTTTTCATAAGGTGGGATGAGTCACGTGACCTGACATCACAAAACACGTTTTTCAATTTGCGTGGTGGAAAAAATAGACCAATGATTTTTCTACATTTTCAAGATTCTCAGTAGGTGTTAATTATGAATGTGTCTTTGCTGCTCGACCATCGATCTTCGTCAAGGAGATACTTGCATTTATATTTGAAAATGTGAGGTCTTGTGACCTATTTTGCATAATATCTCCTTAAAAAAATATTGATAGTCGAGCAGCAAAGACACATTCATAAACAAGACCTACTGAGAATCATAAAAATGTAGAAAAAACATTTGTTCCTATTTTTTCCACCACCGCATATTGAAAAACGTGTTTTGTGACGTAACAGGTCACGTGACACATTCCACTTTATGAAAGAGGCACCAAAATGTTAAGTTTATAAAAATATATCATTTAACTGAAAATTATTTTCCGTTTTAGATTGAAACAAAAATAAGTTTTATTATTATTATTATTATTTGGGCAATTTCTTCAAAATCCTAGGCCTTAATGCACTTGAGAGGGGCAGATATAGAGGGTGTTCCTAGGTGCACCGCACCATTCCCCCCCCCCCCCCCCCCCCCCCCCCCCCCCCCCGGCTGGCTTCTGATATCATAATAATAAATTAAATATATATTGATTTTTTTTTTTCGTGTTGTCGAAGTATCAA
>WUAP02186110.1:0-11652 GCA_015163945.2 Stichodactyla helianthus | reverse complement strand
CTGTAAAGCTCGTGGCCTAACACCCCTGAGAGGGGCAGACATAAGGGGGTGGTCCGCGGGGGCCCCCCCCTCCCCCCCCCCCCCCCCCCACGGGTCAAACATGAGATTCTTTTTCAGTAAATAATAATAATAATAATCAGTTTAATTACTCTTTTCGTAGCTAAGCAGCTAAATTATAATTAAATATTCTTATTATTCACAACTTCTGTTTAGTCGACTCATTTTTTCGCAGCGGTTAATGCATAAGATTCAATCTAAAAATAAATTTAACCCCAAATTTAATAAGTCAAAACAGGATCATTAACTTATTATTAGCTGGGTATACCGCTGGTCAATACCACACTTGCGCGCTGCCATATGCTAAGGACTGAGCAAGGACTGCTCAGTTGGTTAGTGCGCTGCCTTCTGTGCATGAGGTCCGAGTTCGATTCCCAGTAACCTCGCATTCTTGTTTCGATTTCTTTCCATTCTGTGTAGCTTTAATTAGCTTTAAATGCCCGTAAAACGAAGCGCTGATGAAGAGAAGGGGTAAAGGGGTCCACCTTCGAGCGCCTCATACATGAGCCTGCCTCGGGAGAATTGGGCAACCACTCCCCGCGTTATTGAAGTAAATTGCCTTAGCTTTTATGCAGATATTATAAAAGGGCTCAAACGCTAGGGCGGAGGGCTTTTGTTGAAATAGACCTTTTCGGCTTGGACGTAATGTTTTCCCATTTCAGACCACGTGTCATTCCCCTGGATTTTATTTCTTTGTTTAATGGTAACGCTTGAGAAGATACATTAATATGGATGTACGTCAAACAAAGAACTTATTCCCAAGAGGATGACACGTGGTCTGAAATGGGAAAACATTACGTCATGAGCCGAAAAGGTCTATTCAAGACCGAGGGCAGAGGTCTTACCATGGATTTCAAAACCCCCATAAAACAATAGAATTGGGGCGTGACTGGTTTTTAATACAAAGTAAGCTCCTTCACTGAAAGTTAGCCCGGCCACTAGAAGGCTTCAACTGACCTCTCGCAAGACGGTTGGCGGTAAAATTAATTTTCCTTCAAAAACTACAAAGTTTATTAATTTCAATCTTCGTTTCAAGATTGGTCGTTCTTCATCTCCAAAAACGTCTAAGCCGTTCATAGGCAGAATGTCTTGGTTCTCAAAACCATCTCGGGACACCACCTTTTGTGTGGTTAATAGTCAGAAGAAGGAAGAGTAGGAAGAATACTCCAGTTTCGAGTTCTCTGTTGCTCTGTGTTAGCCTCGTTTTTGTGTAGAATATTCATGTCTTTCATTGAAAGTCCGTGGAATTTCAAAGTGTTTGTGTTGTTGAAGTTGTGCATTCTTTACTTTGTCATTGGTATTTGTGAATATTTTAACACTGAAATGAGGCTAACACAGAGCAACAGAGAACTCGAAACTGGAGTATTAGCGTCATGTGTTATATAAATAAAAGCCGAAACACTAATTAATTTGGGCGTGCCATGGCTACGCCCTCTTGCGCATGCGCGTGAAGCCCCTAAAGTGGGTAACTCCGGGAAGGTGCCTAGAAATTTGAAAGTGAGAACTTACCGTCACGACGAAGTTTCGATTTCAAGTTTCACTGACGTCATTGGGATGGTCAACGGGACACAAACTCAGAATTGATAAGTTTCTATTCTCTATCCTCTCTTGAATGGTTTGAACCCAGGTGTAAACGATGTTAGTGTTGTGTGATCGTCCGGGTGTACGTATAGTGTAGTCTTGAGAAAGACTGTTGTTGACATCTGACGTTTCGACAACCTGAGCGGAAGTCGACATCTTCAGAGTGGGGAAACTAACAGACAGTCTGTTCGTTTCCTCACTCTGAAGATGACCTCCGCTCAGGTTGTCGAAACGTCAGATGTCAAAAACAGTCTTTCTCAAGACTACACTATACACCTGGACGATCACACAACACCAATATAAAAATCATTCGACTGAAAAATTCTGACAGTTTCTCGATCATGCTCAATATAAAGAATGGGACCTTAATACGCTTACCGATTTCTCATATAACGTCAGAAGAGTGACATCATGTGCAATACTTTCTGACATATATCGAACTTTACTGTTTAGGCTAACTAAAATTCAAAATATTTTTTTGTAAAACATTAGTGATGATAAGGTTACTAATTAAGTAAAAATTGCTAAATAGCCTGAAAAAAATACGATAATGTAATATATTTTTTCTTAAATCTTATAAATTTATCGTATTTTGTACAACCAAAGTTTACAACTTTATGAAATTTAGCTCCATTCGCTTGCTTATTTCTGTTATTTCTTCCTAGTTAAGACCTGTTAAAATTCTGCACGATCCTAGTCATAGCCATCGATGACCTTGCAAGAAAGACATGCTCTACGCGTCCAGTGTTTTTAAAATATTGAGTTTTTTCATGTGACGTCACGGTGTCGAGAATTTTGTTTTATCTGAATTAAAAAAGGAGTTTACAGTCAAATTTGTCGCATAGGTATTAGTAAAATTGTGAAGTTTCGTGAAGGTTATTCAGAACCCAGAGAAGAGATGAATTTTTAAATTTTTGAACTTTTACGAAATTTACGCTGGCAGGCAAATTTTGCCTGTCAACATACATTTCTTTGTAAAAAAAAATTCGGGTTTTTGAAAAATTATATCTCCGATAGGTTACGTGCAATCTCTACGAAATTTCGCAGTGTTACTAAGCCGTCTAAAAAGAAAAAAAACAATTTCTCGCAAGTGTGACGTCAGTTAAAAACCTCAATACCTACCCCCGTAAGTCCTATATATAGCCCCATGGTATCGAGGCCTTATATAACATAGTGACGTACACGCCCGAGATTTTGTTCTATTTCAAAGACTGGGAGCGTCTAGTTTGTCTTGTATATATAGGAGTTGGCTTGAATTTTCTTTTTAAACAACCACGATTTTCGCTTTCTAGACCTCCCTGCACGAACACAAGGTGAATTGTCCGTCTTTTTAATCCCGCCGATCTTGCAGAATTAATCAAAATTATTAGGTTTGGTTTTGTTGTTTTTACTTAACTAAGATGGCGACTGTCGTTCCTTCTTGTAGGTCACTCACACTGAACGCCGTTTCTCGATAAAATGCGTGAATATAAACTCGTCGTGCTTGGTTCTGGAGGTGTTGGGAAAAGTGCTCTGGTAGGAGAAATCGTTCTAGTTGGATCTTGAACGATCGTTAGTTTAGATCTTCTAAAGTTGTTCAACTCAGTTCAACAGCACTATAAAAGCTGAATTTTCCAGTGAAAGAAAGACATCGAATTAAACAATTATTTTTTTATTTCTTACTCTAGACAGTCCAATTCGTTCAAGGTATATTCGTAGAGAAGTATGACCCAACGATTGAGGATTCTTACAGAAAGGTAAAATTATATTTTTCCATCGATTTACGAAATTCTACTCTACCGACTTGCTGGTTGGGTCACAGATTACAAGCCCAAGACACTCAGAGGAAAAAATCTCTGAACTAACGATTTTCCTTCGTCTTCTCTTTTAGCAAGTTGAGGTTGATGTTCAACAGTGTATGTTGGAGATTCTCGATACAGCTGGCACGGTAGGTTTTATTTTCGATGGAGTTTCTTGAGAATGTTCTACGAGTTTCAAAACCGCAAGCGCACAACTTACAGGAAGGGTCTTGTATAGATTTATAACGTCTAAAATGTTGGTACCAGACTCGTCCAGTTCAGATTATTTCTGTGTGTAGTGTTACTAGAATGTTTTTTGTCTCCTAAAGTGCTAAAATCTGCTAGGAAACTGTTTGAATATCAGCGTTCAGGCGTTGCCAAATTAAGACTATTCGTTCCCTCAAGCACCTTTTCAAAGGAAATTGCTTTCGAACATAACGTGCGATTGTTTTACACTTTTTTGCTGTTCTTTCGTTTCTAAAACTTGGTATACGCCTGTAGTGCGTCCTAATTAGTTGTAACTTTAAACTGTTACACGACCATGATTATTTTGTGGCGTAAATTTGAATTTTTTGTGGTAAGTTTTTGGAGTTAGATTGTGTATGTTATCCGGGATGGAGATGGGGTCTTACAATGTATATATAAACTCTCTTTTAAGTGATTCTATATTAATCAACCTTTCAATCAAACAAACTTTGAAAAAGACTGTGTTTTGATTTATTTTACTACCAACAAAAGAAACAAGTTTTGGGACTTTCAAGGATGTGACCTATAATTTGTCTTGGAACATGTTTAAAGTTTTACTTTGAAATATATACCACATATCAGAGCATTTCCTTACTATTATACTTGGTATCTATAGTTTCATTATGACTATATATGTATGTATAACAAACAGTTTGGACTGAGCTATGAATTTGGAGCTTTGATTCAATAGAAATACGAACCACAGCATGAGTGATTACACTTGTGAAGGACATTAGATTTTAAAGCAAAAGCAATAAATTTGATAATATTATATTTTTATGCAAAATAATTTTCCTTTTTGGTTAAGTTTTTCTCAATTTACATTGGTAACTATACAAAATCTTCCATTTCATTGTTTCGATAATTCCTATTTTTTCTTTCTTTATGTACAATACCCCTTTTTTCTGATCCACAAAATTAATCTATTCCCTATGTCTTTGTAAATAAATTGCTGGCGATCTTTCTGAAGAATCTACAAGAACAGTATCCTAGCTAAAAATTCTTTTAACATGAAAAATTGTCTTGTTTCTCTGTTTGCAAAAAATTCAATTATGTCGCATTACGATAACAGTATATGGTAACCGTTAAATTCAAAATTCATAATTTATTCTTTAAGACAATGAAGGTCTTGACCTACTCAAGCGTAATCATATTTAAAAGCTATTGAAAGAACACAATGGTAACCACTGGAGCATATAAATTATGGCTTTTATAACTTGTACTTTTTTAAATCTTTGAAATGAGATAATGGCATTAATTTTGAGTGAGGGTAAGTTTGTAATACTTGATCCTTAGTGACTAAGTGATTTTAATGCCTGAGGGATCACTTAAGATATAGTAGCTAACTGGCTTAGTTCACACTTAGGGAGGAAGTGTAAACTTACGCTTACAAAATGATGCTTGCAATGCTAGTGCAAACAAGGCTTTATACTAAGTTTTTTCTTTTTCTTCCCTTTCAGGAACAATTTACAGCAATGCGTGATTTATACATGAAGAATGGTCAGGGGTTTGTATTGGTCTACTCCATAACAGCTCAGTCAACATTCAATGATCTTCAAGACTTAAGAGAACAAATACTAAGAGTAAAAGATACTGATGATGTAAGTGATGATTTGGTAAATTAATAATATTGATAATATGCGGTATTTATATAGCACATGTCACAATTCTGTCTCAATGCGCTTTACAATCCCTTTCAGTGGAGAACTTATGGGTTGCATTTTAAGGTGTCATTAGCAGCTATGCAGCTTACACTATGTTAAGTAATATTAGTATATTAGTATTTTATGCCTTCAATTGAGGTAGGCTTTTGAACCTAGAGTCAATCCCTTACTAATAGTTCAGCAGATTCTATGTCCCCCATGTGCAGGTTAAGGGATGGCAGACAGGGCATGTGGTATAACATCCTTATCTGAGAAGACTTGAAGGTTAAACATTTGCAGATGTAATTAAAAAGGCAGCACCTTCTTCTTAGTTATTTTAAGTCCCCAAGTGTTGGTGTGGCCAGAGCTTGGAAGTGTTTGGAAGACTGCTGTCTATAAGCACCAAAATGAGACCAGTTGTCACATGTCGAACAAATTTAAAGAAAATTGATAGTGAAAGCTTTGAAAATGCCAAACCTCTTGCCGTGTTTATTTGATATGATCCATTAATATGAGGATATGACTGAGTAAGATGTGTTGTACTGTATTATGGGTTAGCATGGATGGTGTGCTTTTCACACACTGCCTTTTACCGCTGTGGTACATTTTGGGTTCATACAGCATATTGGCTTGGTAATGCTAATACATGTGAGTTGGTTCTCTCCTGCACTTAGAGTGTTGCTCTCCGGGATCTCCAGTATTCCTCCCTCTGCAAAAATGAACTTCTAAAATCCAATTTCATCTTAGAATGACAGCCACAAGTTGCATGAAATTGGTGGCTGACATCTATATACACATTTAGTGCTCCTTCATCAAAAATGCCATTGTTCCTGGTGTGGAATTCTTATGACATACAGCTATTTCAAAAAAGGTTGTAGGAATGAACTGCAGTTGGCAATCAGTGATTTGTGATTGCCAAGGTAAAATGAGACTTTTTTGATTAAATATTTGACAACATAAACTTGTAAGCCACACAATTCAACCATCTAAGGTCTTTGCTGAATGGTGCAGTTGTTTAGGTTTGAATATTAAGGAATTCTTATTGTCTCACAGTTCCTTCCACCAATACTCCAGTTTCAGACTCATTTACTTAGGCTTAGCCTCGTTTTAGTGTAGAATATTCACATGCCTCAGTGAAGGTCCGTGGGATTTCAAAGTGTTTGTATTGTTGAAGTTGTGCATTCTTTACTTTACCGTTGGTATTTGTGAATATTTTAACACTGAGATAAGGCTAACCCTGAGCAAATGAGTCTGTAATCAAGAAACACAGCGGTATTTTGTGAACTTGAAAAGGGTCTATTGCCATTCACCATTTGCCTCTTCAACCTATTTGAAATAGCTGTATACACATTGTGAAATATTTATCCATCAGAATCCTCTGATACAAAATATATAGACATGTCTGTGCCTTTGTTTTTGAAATGCGATTTGATGAGATGAATTTATTAAAACAGAATGTCCCAATCTAGCCATAAGTGCATAAAAGGAGAGTAATACATGGGTGCAATAGGGCTCAAAATAGTAGCTTGTGGATGGACAAAATGCAGGTCAAATTTTACAGTTGGCAGGCGAAAACAATTTTGAACCGCTAAATAGAAAATAAAATGGCAGGGAAAATTTTGTTCCACCACATAATTATTTGTCCTGCCTGAAATAAAAAATTGTCTGGCCATTTTTTGTCTTCTGTTCTGAGCCCTAGAGCAATTAGCACTGCTAATGTACTGCCTTTTACCTCTAACTGTTATCTAATTGGTTCTGTCCAGGTACCCATGGTTCTTGTTGGCAACAAATGTGATTTAGAAGATGAACGAGTTGTAGGGAAAGATCAAGGTCAAAATTTAGCTAAGCAATTTTCAAACTGGTAAGTTAAGTAAAATTTCCCACCTAGTTCTCACGGACTATATTTTCACAAAACTAGAATTTTTGTAAGCTTCTAGTAATGTGGAACATGGACATTTCTGGAAACATTTCATGAATGTATGAGGTTTACCAGAATACTAACAAGTGTCTTTGTCCACAGCACATTTTTGGAAACTTCAGCCAAGTTAAAAATCAATGTGAACGAGATTTTTTATGACTTGGTAAGACAGATAAACAGAAAAACTCCCGAGACTAAGAACAAGAAGAAGAAAAAGGGTTGTGTACTGCTGTAAACTTTAAGTCAAGCTCAAAATTATACCTTCACTGTGTCTGGTCACACAGATAATAATACAGTTGATTCAGCTGAATGAAGAACTTGTCAAAACTTTGTGTTTGGGCACAGTGCATGTCGAGAACACTACTAGATAAAATAATTGTTTTTGAAGCTTTCTTCTGTAGGTGTTACATGCATGTACAATGTTTACAGATGTACAAGGAGAGGAATTATTTTACTATAATAACAGTCATTACTTGCCACAAGATAGTTGCAATGGTGTGCTGTGTGCCAACTTAAAAATATTGTCATTTTTTAGTTTAAATGAGTTGATTTAAGATTCCTTTTTTCCATTTTTGATTTTCATAATTAAATGACCATTTTATGCATTTTGATGAAAAGGATTTTCTGCTGTTTGAATAGGAGCTTTAATTTGTTCAATGAAAAATCTTCGCTGGATTAACTTCAGCAAAATGCAAAAATGATAGTTCCAAAGCTTATGATGTTTCAGTTCATTTATCTTCTTTTATCAAGTTTAACCTTGACTTGGAACTGTCATTTTGCAGTCTCTAAAGTACATCCAGATTAAAGGTTTTCCAGTTTTTGGGGTTTTTTTTTGTAGTCTAAAGTACATCCAGAATGATAAGGTTTTCCAATGATTTATTTATAGTTTTCTGCATTTAGTAATAACAATGAAAAAATTAAGTCCTGGATCACAATGATCTTTGGTGTATAGTCAATTATGAGATCTGTAACATGAATCACTTTAATTACAGTTTATATATGTATAAAGTATCTTTGATTTCTTAATGCTGCACATATCAAATCATGTAATTGTGTTTATTTTTGTTTTTAATTTATTAGTAATTTGATGAAATACCACTTATTACACTCATTTTCAATAGCATGTTAATTCCCTGACACTTCAAAAGCATGTGCCTTCAAAACTGTTTCCTGATAAGGAGAATAAGATGAACTTTGATTGACAAAGAACAAAATCTGTTTCGGCAAGTTATGTGTTACATGCTTACAGTTGACCATTTATACATTGGCTCAAAAGGTCAAACACAATGTATGCATTATGTCATTGAAGAATCTAGGTATGGATTTTTTTAAACTATTTTTGGTGTTCAATATATTGAGTGCTTTCTTTTTGGCAGTAAACTGATGGATGGAAAAATGGTGAATTGAAAATGAGTGTAAAAATTCTGTTAAGATCTCAAGGCCATATCTCAAGCAACATAAGCATCATGTTATTCTTTTATCTATTACCCTAGAGCATTCAAAGTTCTCATTGAAGTTGCAAGAATTTGCAAATTTTGCTGGCTTTTCTCTCTAACACTTTAAGGAATGTATTTGAATTTTAAAAAGTGAACTGGAATGAATTATGATCATGCAAACTCAATTCATGAAAAATAATTTCAAAATTAAGTTGTTGAAAGTTTCATCAATTAATTGTGTATACAGTACTACATGAAGCAAGTGAACTAAAACACAGGAAGCCCAGCTATCATACTTTCCTTGAAGGTTAAGCCTGTTCTTCAAAGTCTTTCCCTTACAACAGCCTAACAGATTATATCCTTGCCAATAACCCTTGTTTTTGACTAGCAAACTCATTATAGCTGTTATTTTTTAAGGGCAACCAAAAGTCTTTGATTAACAAGACAATATAGGCCACTTCCAAGTTCTTGAAAATGATGCATGAAGGCGAGATCACACTGGTGTGAAATGACTGACTTGTTCTGTTGTCATTCTTTTCTCTATGACTTGTTCACAGTTAACTCGTAAAAATAAACGTTTTATCAACAGAAAAAGTCAAAGAAATGTCAGTCGTTTCGCACCACCAAGCATGATTTCACACAAAGCCTCACCTTCATGCATCATTTTCGAGAACTCAGAAGTGTCCTATTCATCTCTGGTTGGTAATTCACGTAAGAATTGATGATATCAGTGTTTGCCTAGCTAAACCTCTTGAGTTGAATCTCAATCTGGGATAAAAAAAGAGTTCTCTCTTCTTGAAAATCAAAAGCTTTTCTTATATAAAGATTTTCATTGTTTTGACCCCCAGGAAGGAATCAATGATATCACATTTTGACACCTTTAAGAAGTATATTGAAACACAGTATATAAAAGAAAGGAATAGCTAAATTCTGTTTCTTTAATTTGAAAAGTTACATCCATATTTTCATCTCATCTCAAGCATTAGGGAATGATAAAAGTATACCCAAAATTGTCCTTGCTATTTCAAATCTTGTTTCCTTTCAATCTTATAACCTTTATACATTTTTACCTAACTTCAAAAGGAATATTAATTACAGTGTAGGGGCTGGTTCCAATTTCAGACTTTTAAGATGGCAAACTTAAAATAAAAAACTGTTTATTTTTATGTAATACTCATTATAGGTAATGTGCATTAAAGCATCATTGGAATCCAAGTACAGAGGAAGTGAAACAAAGAAATCGGAAAATATTTGAGCTAATTTTTACTCCATTGTCAGCTTCTATAAGGATTCTATCTTTTTCTTGCAGAATATATATAAGAATCAACTGTTTGTTGACTTTTTATTAGATCCAAAATAGCACAAGTACTCTGTTTCTGATAATGCTTTGGGCTAGAATTGCAGCTTGTGCACATTGCCTATTGCACATCATGAAAGTAACATGAACTTGGTATTAGTAGAGGCCTCCTGTGAAGAATTTTTAATTTCTTGCTTTTTCAACATCTTTGTACAGTGTGATATATAAATAAAGAATTAATTTATTCACAGTGAAAGTTTACTGTGTTTCTTGCTTTCATCCTCAGCTATTTCTAAAAAGGTTGTTCTTTTGAACACTTCACAATGAATAGCACAATCAAAAATATATCTTAGTTTTGGCTATGAACAAGCTATTCATATAAAAGCCTTTTTTGAAATATCTGTATACACCAAATTGAAAAAAGATTTGTCAGTTTAAAAAGCTAAATCATAGACTGAGATGGGTTAAGGGTAAACAGTTAAAAAGGCATATACAATGCGTAGAACTTGTAGTTCATTGTTGTAACTTCTCTCCTAGTCGGGAATATAGAAAAACAGAAAATTTCTGAATAATTATATAGGTACATATATGCAAAAATTTTCTGTTTTCTTAGATACGTATATCAATTAATATATACAGAGTGGCTTTTTCAGAAAATTTCCGAAAACCTAGCTCTGTATATATACCGAGTGAACATTTTCAGAAAATTTCGAAAAAACTAGTTCTGTATATATACAGAATGACTTTTTCAGAAAATTTCCGAAAAACTAGCTCTCTCTATATATATATACAGAGTCTTATAGGTCCAGTTATCCTATGTCCGTATGAATATTCGTACAGTATTTCATCCTATGTACGGGATGCATGGAGGACAGCATGGAGTCTCATACCCTATTTAATTATATATTTATAATGTATAATATTTATCATTTAAATTTTATCTCCTAAATTATAATGGTTCTTGGGAGGGTTTCTTCAGGTGGTCTGCCTTGTATGGGGTCCTCAACTCTTTTGTAGGCTATCCTTATGGCTCTGTTTGTCTTTTCTCCTCTCTCATTCTTTCTTCTTTCTCTCTCTGCTTTCTTTTTTCTTTTTCTACTCTCTAACTTATATAACCCATATTATGTTTTTATTCTTATTATAAATGATTGTAATGTACTTTTTGCCATTAAATTGTAATAAATAAATAAATAAATAAATATCCTACTCCAGTTATTCGTACGGTATTTCATCCTATGTCCGTACGAATATTTTACTCCAGTTATTCGTACGGTATTTCATCCTATGTCCGTACGAATATCTTACTCCAGTTATTCGTACGGTAGTTCATCCTATGTTCCTACGAATATCTTACTCCAGTTATTCGTACGGTATTTCATCCTATGTACGTACGAAAGTCTTCAGTTATTCGTACGGTAGTTCATCCTATGTACGTACGAAAGTCTTCAGTTATTCGTACGGTATTTCATCCTATGTACGTACGAATATCTTACTCCAGTTCTTCGTACGGTATCCTATGTTCCTACTAATATCTTACTTCAGTTATTCGTACGGTAGTTCATCCTATGTTCCTACTAATATCTTACTTCAGTTATTCGTACGGTATTTCATCCTATGTCCGTCCGAATATCTTACTCCAGTTATTCGTACGGTATTTCATCCTATGTACGTACGAATATCTTACTCCAGTTATTCG